>CM053030.1:269351591-269394564 GCA_028564925.1 Lithobates sylvaticus
ATTTTCAGGACTTTGTAACAGAAGTCAGTGATAACTGTCAGTGATAACAATCCGTGAGTTGGACAGAAGTCTGATGGAGACCCAAGACCTGTGCTGTGACTCTAACGTCTGGTTGTGACATAAGAGAGTCTGATCTACAAAATCAAACAAGTTTGGAACCCCAGAATTATTCTCTGGAGACTGGAAACGAAGAAAAGGACTGCATCGTGTACCAGAAGACCTGAGCTGGAAGCTGAAGGAGTAATTAATGCGGTGAGTAAAATATTTCTCTCTTTTTAAATTATTAATAATATAGTAAAAATGCTTACTCAGTGTGAAGCTAGTGTCAGTTCTGATAAAGTTAACAGATGGGTGTTAAAATGTATTAAGCGTCATGGCGGTCCTTATGAAGTGCCAGAAAAATATAAGCAGACATGGACTATGATGAATGAATTTTTAGAAAAAATTGTTTTTGATAGTAAAATTTCAGAAGGTAAAAGAAAAGGTTGTATTGTACAGGGCTTGTTATCTTGCTGTTTAACAATGGAAAGTTCTTTGAAAGATAAGGTTGAGGAAATTACCCAGTTACAGAGTGCAGTTGATAATAGCAACAAGGTTTGTCAGAGGTTACAAAACCAATCAGAATCTGAGACTGTAAATTTAAAATTGCATGCAGTCACCATTGGGGAAGCTCTGCTTGAGAAGTCTAAACGTTGTAATGAATTATCAGAGGAAAATGAGAGATTGAAATTAAGAATTATGGAATTAGAGAAGAGATCTCAGGAATGCAGATATGCATCGAATCGTGGATTCAGCAATCTGCAGCAAAATGCAAATACAAACATTCTATCAAATGAAACAGAACCTCATATTAAATCTGATAATTCATTGCCAGCTGCACCCACTGTGACCACCACAGTTTATAACAATAATAATAATGCAGGTGAAGTTCAGCTTGTAATGAAGCCTTTGAAACCAAAAGAATTAGATGCAATTCTTAAAGAAATAGGAATGATTCCCTGCCATGATTTAAACAGATTTTTAAAATGGTTTTGTGACTTGCAGAATGTCAGAGATATGTACAATCTCAACCCATCTGATTTAGACAGAGTTATGCAACATTCTATAGGAAATAGTCTTTGGGTGAGAATTAAGCAGATCTGTACTCAGCCAATAAGAACAAGGGACATATTGATGGAATTATTATGTGTTTTGTATGGTGTACGTTCTGATGTTACTGTTCATGGGAAGATCAAACAAATGCAAAGTGAATCTCCCTACGAACTGTCAGAAAGGATAAAATCTATTATGGAAATATTGGTCAGTAATAATCTTGCATTTGAGCATGGTGGCTTGTTACATATGAGTATATTTCTACATGCTTTGCATGAAGATATTAGACAAAATATTTTACTAGTTACCCCAAATCCTCATGATTTAAAAGACGTATTGTTGAAAGCAGACAATTTATGGAGAAAGTCAAATGAGCAAGCTGTCAAGATTGATTTAGCCACATTGTTTAGGACAAATACTGAACATAGAGATCAAAAGATAATGTCTTATGATAACAATCAAAGAGGAGACACCAGGTCAAATATAGGTGATATTAATATGAAAAACAGAGCTGACCAAAATCATAATAAAAAAATATCTAAGGCTTGGATACCGTTTTCTCAGTTAAAACAGAAATATGACCACCTAAAGATTGAGTACGATAAAATGAAAATAGAACATTACACATTGCTGGGACAGCTAAACAGATTACATTATCCAGATCTGTTTTTGAATACAAGTGACATTTCTCTAACAGTGGGGGTGGTTTAGTTTCAACCTGGGGATGTGTGAATAGTCCTTTGTTTTAACTTCAAAGAATGTTTAAGGACCTTACTAATTAGTTTTGTTGGAGAGTTTTTTGTCTTTCAGATATATTGGAGATACTGCATGTGAACTGCAAGCTGAAATTACGGGCTAGTGGGGGAGAAACGCTGAATAAACAATATCATGGACTCTCTCAATATTCATCAAGCAATGGACATTTTTTTTTTTTGGAACATAAATTTTTTTTTGTCAATGGACTTTTCCCTATTTTTTTTTATTTTTTATTTTTCACCCTTTCCCATTTTTCACCCTTTTCCATTTTTATTTATTTTTTTTTTTTTAATTTATTATGTTTTATTTCTTGAACTTTATCTTAAAACCAGAGCGAAACATTTAAACCGAAAATAATTTTCATGTTACATTACATGTTGCATATTACATATTGCATATTGATCAATATATTTGATATCTAAGGTGAGATGCTGCACAATGGCTTGGCATAGCATAAATTATAGTATGTTGGGTGGTTTTCCTAAATTTATAAGAGGGGTGAGTGAAATTCATCACTCCAGTCATGATTTGAAACTTTGTTGAATAAGTCATTGATAATATGCTAAAGGCTATGACGTATATGGATGAAAAAGACATAACTTTACTGGCAAGATTTTCCACTGCTGCTTTGTCTGGATTGAAGATCTGATAAAACGCTGATGTCAAGCTGATTCTATCTGAAAGTGGGGGATTATATATGGATTATATGGATATATGGATTATAGATTGGTATATAGATTGGTATACCATTCAGGTGGAATTATGGACTGAATGATTCAAGTAACTGCTCTATTATGGAGGCAATGAGGAGTCGGCCTACAGCAAATTACAAAGTACAGCAATAGCAGTTTTTTCTGCCGTATCCAAACCTTTTGAACTTGAAAGTGAGCGCTGGTACATTGATGGTTCTTCTTATTATAAAGATGGAAGTAGAATTTCGGGATTTGCTGGTGTTTGTGCAAAAGCATCTTTAAAAAAATGAAAACCCTGAGCCTGGAGATGAGGATCCTGGATTTATGTGGATCGGAGCTCCCAGCACACCAAGTTTACTTTCAATGAGAGATGTGATGAAGTTGAAAATTGAAGAATGGACTATGACATCAGCTCGTTTTTGTGCAATATTCAAGATCTTGATGTGATATAATAAGGCCTTACAGCTATATGGGCCACGGATGTTTACCAAACCCTTTTCCAGTCATGGTCTAAAGCTATATTATCTAATGACTTTTTCATGGGGATATTTTAGAGGCTGGTGAAGAGAGATGTAACCAGTTTCAACTTTATATTTCATATGAGCCATTGTGAAGCATTCAGTACCTCAAGTCATAATGATATGTTTGTTGCTTGATTTATGGGTCAGTTCTAGTAGTTAGAACGACCCAAGTGGGGGTATATGTTGTAATGTGTTGGCCGATTTATGTGGGACTTTATGTATTATATATATGTATTGGATATATATATTCCACACACAGTATTAGTGACCAGGCCAGATATAAGTTGACAATGTTATCTGTTACCCTTTGATGTGTAAATCTTATGCAAGTTGTGTGTGTGTGAGGAATAGCCTTTTAACCTAGATGAACATTTCAAAGGGAGTATTTACTGATGGTAATTAGAATTGAGGGGGGTATTCATGGTAAACATTTGGTTGACCCCCACCCAGTGTCAGACTAGTATATGAGAAGACAGGCAGGTTGTCAGCTAGTCTAGAGAAAGATGGTCTGAGAGAAGGTTCTGTATCCATGAAGGCATAGGTACAAGAGGAAATATTCGTTGTCATGAACTCTGTTGGATTTTTGTCATCTGTAAGAATGTTCTGTTTTGGAAGCCAATAAAGTGTTTCTCTCTGGGAGAATCGGGTTTTGCTGCGGACAATACTTTTAATAACCATATACCATCAACGAGGAACGATTATATTAGATCACTACATACCCCACTACACGTCTGTCCCCCCCCCCGCACACATATATCTGTTCCCCCTCGGTACCCCACTACACGTCTGTCCCCCCCCCACACACATATATCTGTTCCCCCTCTGTATATATACAGTCTGTCCCCCCCCCCCCACACACATATATCTGTTCCCCCTCTGTACCCCACTACACGTCTGGTCCCCCCCCACACATATATCTGTTCCCCCCCTGTACATCTGTCCCCCCCAAACTCACGGATCGGATCGTTGCAGAGTCATGGATCGGATCATTTTTCGGATCAGCAAATAATAATTGAATTTGCAAAAACCTTTGAAAATTCCACCACCATAAAGCCCCCACTGTAATATCCACGTCATCTCCCCAACTGTAATATTGTCTGGGTATAGCTGGGTACGGCTGGGTATCGCCGAGTATGGCTGGGTATCGCCGAGTATGGCTGGGTATTACCGCTGTGACGGAACGTCCCTACACTCCTCTTGAGTGTATTTGTCATATATAACTTCCTTCCAGTCTGGATACGGGTATCAGATATTCCAACCGCTCCCAAGCACCAAACGAGGCGACACTTGCTTAGTTGCTCAAACATGGACTGAAGATTTATTACAAAGATTACATTTATATACAGTAGAAGAGGAGATCCCCCCTCCTGCTCATATTATTCTAACAATACACTTGTAACAACTTAACATAAACTAATTAGCTAATTCCTTTAAGCAGCCGATGTGACTCAGGATTTCACTACAGGCCAGACTTGTGGTCACCGAGCTAAACACAGTTGATTATAAATTAACATAATTACCACCACAAGACATCTCATCACAATAGCAGGAGACCACCAGTAACAGACGGAGCGTCTCCTGCATTGTGCAGAGGACAATGGGATCAACTAACTCAATTAACATCTAGCATCAGAGTGTATGTCCCAACAGCATGAGACACACACATTATATATATATATACATATATACAGCATTGAATGTTCTCCTTCACCCTGTGCCCCTTAAAATCCAGGGCCCATGATCGGTGGGCAGGAGGCTCGTAGTTAGTCCTCTCAAAAAGCCCGTGTCCTGGCTAGGTCTGTCACATTTCTCCCCTTTCGGCAGGAGACTAACACAGGAGGAGACCCCAGACGGGTTGACTCCGAAGTTAGTCCATAGTTCCAGTCCTCTAATGCCTGTACCCACACAGTACCCCAAACAAATTGTTTCAAACAGAGCACTCACCCAGCCAACCTCTGCCTCTCTCATAGAACATATCCGCCGCTGGGGAGAGGCCTGGACTGGCCCTTCTCCCTGGAGTCTTTTCAGCCGCTGGAGAGAAGACAGGGTGACTGGGCTCACTCCATCATACTGTTGGGGATCTGGGCCGACCGCCCAGCATCCCTGGGGTATACAGGTGGGGACTGAAGTCCCATCCACCGATATCAGCTCAAGCTGCCGTTGTGAAGTGCAGATTGCATCCTCTCCTTGGGTCCTGAGCTGCTGCTCGGGAGTGACCACCACCTCCTCACCCTGGGCCTCCAGAACTGCCACAAGTGTGGGGCAGAGGTCTTGGACCCTCTGTCCGGTTGCCAGCACTTTAGCTGGGTTGGTGTCATCATTCTGGGGCGCCGTCTGCTGCTGGACAGTGTGACCGATCGCCCCAGCTTCTTGAAGCTGTAGAGACACTGTAGGTGCTAGGCAGAGGCCAGCGGTGCTCTGCCCTGTTGCCAGTGATTCAGCTGGGAGTAGCAGCTTCACTACATCAGCTTGTCGCCGGAGAGAGGGGCCAACTGCCCCGGCTTCCTGGAACTCCACAGATACTGCTGTTGGTGCTGGGCAGAGCTCAATGAAGTTTGGCCCTAATACCAGCTCTTCTGATGGAGGCTCATCAGGCTGTTTTTCCTCAGCAGAAAAGTCTATCAAATCCCCAGTCTCTGCAACTGGTGTCTGGGGATAAAGATTCACCATCTCCTGTCCATGGAACCCAGAAGATGCTATCAGTGCTGAGCAGAGGTTGGCAGAGCTCTGGCCGGTTGTCAGCACTTCAGTTTCTGGGGTGGCAATTTCCAGATTTTCCACTGCCGATTCCCTGGCATGCTGCTGGACAGGCACATTCCTCCATCCAAGATCATCCCATGCAGAAACAGGATCATCAAGGTCAGTCAGCACTTGCTGCATCCGCCATAAGACCTCCGCATCCATAGCTGTAGGGGCAGGTTGGCAAAGCACACTGTTACTCTGCCACATTGCCGATTCTTCAGCCAGACCAGAGTTGTCCACTGGTATTTCCTGATAGTCCCAGGCAAAGGGAGCCCGGCCCTGGCGCTGAGCAGAGTCTAGCAGCCGTCTGTAGGCAATTTCCAGCTCCCATTCCTGATCGGCCAGAAACTCCAAATCTTCCAGTGCCCAGTGCACTTCCGAGATGTTCAGTAGCCCTTTTCTGAAATCCATGATTTCATCCAACCGCCACTCCAAATCACTCCCAAAGTTAGAGTCCCCTGTCAGCTTCACATACAACAGTCCCAGGCCGCCGTAGCTTAAGCCTTCCGTTGGGCTGTCATCTGCTATCCAAGGGCATGCTTGGGATACATGCCACCGGAGGGCTCTGTAACTTTCATCCAGCTTCATCTCTGCCCAGATCAGCCTGCTTAATTCAGCTGTCTGCTCCTTGTGCGGTTTCTCTCCCAAAAACAGCACCCGCAATCCATACTGCGACCAGTACCTTTCCTGGATGGAGGGGAGAACTTTTCCCTGGTGACGCCGCTCACAGGCTAGCGCTTCCTTCCAGAGTTCACAGCGGATAGAATCAAACCATCCCAGCAGGACCTGCTCTGATACTGGTCCTCTGTGCTGTAGCTGCATCTCTCGCAACCTCCTCCTGAATTCCTCTTCCATGGCGGCTGGTATCTGTACCTCTCCTCCTCTCCTGCTATCCGGACCTTGTATCCAGGTGGAGGTTTGGATGTCCCAGACTGCAGGAAGCATCCCACTGCTTGCCAACAATGTGACGGAACGTCCCTACACTCCTCTTGAGTGTATTTGTCATATATAACTTCCTTCCAGTCTGGATACGGGTATCAGATATTCCAACCGCTCCCAAGCACCAAACGAGGCGACACTTGCTTAGTTGCTCAAACATGGACTGAAGATTTATTACAAAGATTACATTTATATACAGTAGAAGAGGAGATCCCCCCTCCTGCTCATATTATTCTAACAATACACTTGTAACAACTTAACATAAACTAATTAGCTAATTCCTTTAAGCAGCCGATGTGACTCAGGATTTCACTACAGGCCAGACTTGTGGTCACCGAGCTAAACACAGTTGATTATAAATTAACATAATTACCACCACAAGACATCTCATCACAATAGCAGGAGACCACCAGTAACAGACGGAGCGTCTCCTGCATTGTGCAGAGGACAATGGGATCAACTAACTCAATTAACATCTAGCATCAGAGTGTATGTCCCAACAGCATGAGACACACACATTATATATATATATATACATATATACAGCATTGAATGTTCTCCTTCACCCTGTGCCCCTTAAAATCCAGGGCCCATGATCGGTGGGCAGGAGGCTCGTAGTTAGTCCTCTCAAAAAGCCCGTGTCCTGGCTAGGTCTGTCACAACCGCGTATTGCAGAGTGTGGCGGGGTATGGCCAGGGGTTGCGGGGTATGGCGGGGTGTTGCAGGGTATGGCAGGGTGTTGCAGAGTATTGCGCAGTATTGGCAGGGTGTTGCAGAGTATTGCGCAGTATTGGCAGGGTGTTGCAGAGTATTGCGCAGTATTGGCAGGGTGTTGCAGAGTATTGCGCAGTATTGGCAGGGTGTTGCAGAATATTGCACAGTAGTGGCACTGGCAGGGTGTTGCAGAGTATTGCGCAGTATTGGCAGGGTGTTGCAGAGTATTGCGCAGTATTGGCAGGGTGTTGTAGAGTATTGCGCAGTATTGGCAGGGTGTTGCAGAGTATTGCGCAGTATTGGCAGGGTGTTGCAGAGTATTGCGCGGTTTTGGCAGGGTGTTGCAGAGTATTGCGCAGTATTGGCAGGGTGTTGCAGAGTATTGCGCAGTATTGGCAGGGTGTTGCAGAGTATTGCGCAGTTTTGGCAGGGTGTTGCAGAGTATTGCGCAGTATTGGCAGGGTGTTGCAGAGTATTGCGCTGTATTGGCAGGGTGTTGCAGAGTATTGCGCAGTATTGGCAGGGTGTTGCAGAGTATTGCGCAGTATTGGCAGGGTGTTGCAGAGTATTGCGCAGTATTAGCAGGGTGTTGCAGAGTATTGCGCAGTATTAGCAGGGTGTTGCAGAGTAGTGGCAGGGTATGGAGGGATGGCTGCTGCCATCCGATCTCTCCCCTCCACTGTACAGATCTGTACACAGAGGGGAGACCAGCGTCATTTTGACGCCGGTTTGTTTACAAAGTGATCGCTCCGTCATTTGACGGAGCAATCACATTGTAAACGGCCGACGGGTGCACCAAGATGGCCACCGCTCCGGAGCTAGGCCGGCGCGGCGGCCATCTGGGTGCACCCGTCGGCCGCCGCTCCGGAGCTAGGCCGAAGCCGCGGCCTTTCCTAAGGCCGAGGCCGCGGACGGCTCCGTGATCGCGGCGGGTAATTGCGGTAACGCCGCCCCAGTAATGGGAACGGCGTTACCGCGAGGGGAAGAGTAATCAGTTAGATTACTCGTTACCCTCTAAAGTAACGGCGTTACGTAACGCCGTTTACTTTAACGGCATTAGTGCCATCACTGGTGGTAACCCACCAGTGCATGTGACCAGAATTCTCAACCAGATGGGTTGAGGGGCTCCAGGGTAGTTGCTTGTTTGAGAGGAAACTGGATTTTCAGTTTCCTCATTATTTAGTAAAGTCCGCTTTGGGACCTGGAGCCTGGGGATTTCTTAGAGATCTGGGTGGGATGAAATCCCCAGTCCTGGGTCCGGAATTTGAGACTCACCAGCACACTGATTGTTCAGGTGTGTGTTGGCCTGATAGTAGAGTCAGGACCATGGTTCTGGACTCCACCCCAGAAAGACAGGAGGTTTCAAGGAGTCCAGAGAGTGCAGGTGTGCACTAATCAAAGCCAGAGACCCAAGTCTGAGGACCAGTACAGCAAGAGGCTGTTAGCTGGGTGCACCAAGGTGTTTACTGGAAAAGTCTGTAGGAGACAGACAAGGGCCTGGAGGGTAAGGCCAGAGCAGAGTGCTGCAATTGAGAGCCAACTAGGCTAACTGTCATTTTTGTTGCTGACGGAAAGGAATGCTGAAACCCCTGCGAGGGAAACTTATCTGTGTTTATGGAACTTTCTTTTAATAAAAATGGGCAAACAAAGCCCTTAAAAAGAAGAACCAGCGAATGGCGGAGTCCTTCAAGCTCTACCTTTAATGCTGATCCTTTACAATATATATATATATATATATATATATGTTAGGGGGTTCTAAGTAATTTTCTAACAAAAAAAGTATATTTTTACATATAAAATATGGCAATATTATATGTTTTGTGCACAAACAATACTGTTGGCTCAGTCCGTATACTACTGCAGCAGCGCTTTTGTCCTTATTATCACCCAGGACCATATGGTAAAGAACACAGTCTAGTGTACAGCAATATTTCCACGTAGTTCTTCCTCAGATAAAAATAGTGACAGCTTCCACCGTGCATTTAAATCTATTCTTCACCGCGTGCTGAATAAAACTCCCCTTTGGGGATACACTCACCAGACCTATGGTCCAAAAAAGCCTTTAAATAAATTCCTTAAGCATTCGCGTTCCTCCTATGCTCTATCTCCTCTGTAGTAATTGGCTGGATCATGTACACACCATTCCTCGCAAAACAAAGGGGTATTGCAATAGCGTGATATCGTTTTAAAAGCTTTTTTATTAATGCAAAACAACCTCCCCCCCTAATACAGAATGCGTACCATCCGTAAGACAATAATCAGCATAAAAATAGTGTGTGTCACTATGCCTGTTTCTTGTGCGATACCATCCGGAACTGATCCTCGCTGCTGTATAGAACAGCCACTCGATATCCTGTTAGTTTGTTCTGGAGCGCACATCCGAGGCACACACGCGTCACTTCCGGTCTGTAGATCACCGCCCTGACGTTTCGTCGCTATCGGACTTCCTCTGAGGGCGTGATCTACAGCCGGACATTATTTCTTAAATATAACTGGGAGAGGAATCAACCTATCCCAGTGCGAGCTTAAGGTGGAGGGGAGGGGAGCACGGCGGTCGGACAATCCGATTGCGCGGTTCCCTTGTCAGTCACCTTAAGCTCGCACTGGGATAGGTTGATTCCTCTCCCAGTTATATTTAAGAAATAATGTCCGGCTGTAGATCACGCCCTCAGAGGAAGTCCGATAGCGGCGAAACGTCAGGGCGGTGATCTACAGACCGGAAGTGACGCGTGTGTGCCTCGGATGTGCGCTCCAGAACAAACTAACAGGATATCGAGTGGCTGTTCTATACAGCAGCGAGGATCAGTTCCGGATGGTATCGCACAAGAAACAGGCATAGTGACACACACTATTTTTATGCTGATTATTGTCTTACGGATGGTACACATTCTGTATTAGGGGGGGAGGTTGTTTTGCATTAATAAAAAAGCTTTTAAAACGATATCACGCTATTGCAATACCCCTTTGTTTTGCGAGGAATGGTGTGTACATGATCCAGCCAATTACTACAGAGGAGATAGAGCATAGGAGGAACGCGAATGCTTAAGGAATTTATTTAAAGGCTTTTTTGGACCATAGGTCTGGTGAGTGTATCCCCAAAGGGGAGTTTTATTCAGCACGCGGTGAAGAATAGATTTAAATGCACGGTGGAAGCTGTCACTATTTTTATCTGAGGAAGAACTACGTGGAAATATTGCTGTACACTAGACTGTGTTCTTTACCATATGGTCCTGGGTGATAATAAGGACAAAAGCGCTGCTGCAGTAGTATACGGACTGAGCCAACAGTATTGTTTGTGCACAAAACATATAATATTGCCATATTTTACATGAATGAAATTTAAGCAGCTGCTACAACATCAGTGGTGAACTGAACTTTTTATATATATATAGACGTCATCTATTTATATATATATATATATATTATATATGATATATTTTATATAATTTTTATATTTATATTTTTATATATTGTATATTGCATGTGATCCATGATTTAAGAAGGTTTTATCCAGTAAGCGCGGAGGGGTGAACCAGAAGGGCGGTAGTTTTTTGGTTGCACTCAATTTTTACATATTTTTACATATACTGTATGTGAAGTGTCAGAATTTGACCTGGGCTGTAGTGGTTAAATAATGTAACTGTATATACAAGCACCCAATGCTTAAGGCTGGGTTCACATATGCTGAGGGCACGGCTCACAGCAGGGGGTCCGGTGTGTCCCTGTTCACTGATTCAGGTGCGAATCAGGTCTGAATTTTTGCCTGAATTTGCACCTGAATCGGAACCAAAGATGCTGTTATGGGAATATTTATGATTGTGACTCTAAAAACAAAAGTTAACCATTTGCCGACTGCCCGCCGCCGATTGACGGCGGCAGAATGGCACTCCTGTGCAAATCACCATAGCTGTATAGGGGGCGCGCAGGACGTAGGAGCGAATTTGCGTGCCCTGCGGCCACGATGGCCGCCGGCTACCCTTGATTGCTCTTGAGAAGGACAGAATGGAGATCTGTCAATGTACACAGACAGATCTCCATTCTGTCAGGGGTGAGGAGACTGATCTGTTGTTCCTACTGCTTAGGAACAATGATCGGTCTCCTCCCCCAGGCAGTCCCATCCCCCCACAGTTAGAAACACTCCCTAGGACACACATTTAACCCCTTGATTGCCCCTAGTGTTAACCCCTTCCCTGCCAGCGACATTTATACAGTAATCAGTGGCTATTTTTAGCTCTGATCGCTGTATAACTGTCAATGGTCCCAAAACAGCATCATAAGTGTCCGATCTGTCTGCCGCAATGTCGCAGTCCCGATAAAAATCAGATCACCGCCATTACTAGTAAAAAAAAAATTATAATAAAAATGACATAAATCTATCCCTTATTTTGTAGACGCTTTAACTTTTGCGCAAACCAATCAATATACGCTTATTGCGATTTTTTAGCAAAAAGTAAAAACTATTGCTTTTTAATTTTTTTTAATTGTTGGTCTTTTTTTGTTTATAGCACCAAAAAATAAAAACCGCAGAGGTGATCAAATACCACCAAAAGAAAGCTATATTTGTGGAAAAAAAAGGATGTAAATTTTGTTTGGGTACAGTGTTGCACGACCGTGCAATTGTCAGTTTAAGCGATGCAGTGCCGTATCGCAAAAAATGGCCTGGTCAGGAAGTCCAGAGATCAGGAATCCCAGAGATCAATATCCCGATCCTTCCGCAGCTGAAGTTGTTAATACTGCAACTGCAAGAACAGATTCACAGGATGCAATCACTATGTTTAAAATGTCCGTTCATGCCAAAATGTATTATTGCATGTTATTTTATACTTGCATAAGAAAGGTGTGGTGTAAGATGTTAAAAACTAACAAATAGAACTATGTTATTAAAAGCTAGAGAATAGAACAATTGCAAAAGTCAAACCTTGGGAGGGGGAGAAGAGACAGAGAGAGGTTCTAGCAGAAAATGTGTCTGTGTGTTAGGTGAAGGTTACAGAACACATTTCAACAGAGTGAACAAAATGGAGTCTCTTGTGCTTGAATGAACAATACAGTGAAAGTCCATGTAATTTCCCTCCTTTTGTTTATTTGACACCATTCTTCTCCACGTTACATTCAGCCGATTGCCTGGTAACTCTTGCTACATTGGCGCAGAGAGACGGTGTCCTGTTCTGCTCTCTCCTAGTTTTCTCAGAATAATGGGTTCATCAGAGCTGGTAGACCATTTGTTGGTACAGTGGGTAATCACACAGAGGCATAGCCTGATGAGGAAGTAAATAACAAATGAGAAATAGGAACATCACAAATGTAACCGCCTAGTTTCTGTAACCATGTTGCTATGTCACATAAAAAGTCACCAAAACATCCTAACCCTTTAAAGGGGTTCCATCCATCCTTAGCAATATCCCTGGCCTTATTCTGCGGTTCTCCTATCTTAGCCCTTTAATATATCCCTGTCATGCCTAAGCCTATTTCTGACATTTGTTGCTTACCAGTTAAAATACATATTTTTTGCTAGAAAATTACTTAGAACCCCCAAACATTGTCTAAAAAAAATATATATATATATATATATATATATATATATATATATATATATATATATATAATCTAGAGAATAAAATGGCGATTGTTGCAATATTTTATGTCACAATATTTGCGCAGCGGTCTTTCAAATGCAATTTTTTGGGAAAAAATACATATTTATGAATTTAAAAAAAAACTAAACAGTAACCTTAGCCCAATTTTTTTGTATAATGTGAAAGATGATGTTATGCTGAGTAAATAGATACCTAACACCTAACATGTAATGCTTTGAAATTGTGCATACTCGTGGAATGGCGACAAACTACGGCACCTAAAAATCTCCATAGGCGGCACTTTAAAAAATATTAACGGTTACCAGGTTAGCGTTAGAGGAGGTCTAGTGCTAGAATTATTGCTCTTGCTCTGACGATCGTGGTGATACCTCTCATGTGTGATTTGAACACCATTTACATATGCGGGGCGTGACTTACATGTGCATTTTCTTTGCAGCGCTAGCTCACGGGGGCGCTTTAAACAATCATTTTTTTTACATTGTCACTTTAAAAAAATTATTTTATCACTTTTATTGCTGTCACAAGGAATGTAAACATCCCTTGTGACAGTAATAGGTGGTGACAGGTACTCTTTATGGCAGGATAAAGAGGATCCCTCCTTTGCACTTAAAAGTATTCAGATCGCCAAGAACGGCGATTCTGAATACTGTATTTTTTTTTTCAAACGGCTCCATTGGCAGCTGAGTTTACAGAAAGAAGACTGGAACAAAGCCATTTCTGGGTGTGATCTCTATGGTCGCCCGCCGTGGCACCTCAGATAGTGCAGACTTCGAGGCCCGGCTGTAAACAGGCTGCGGCCTGGTAGTGGGCCGTGGCCCAGGGGTTGGAGACCTATGTATTAAGGTAAAAAACACTTGGCAGCGACCGCCCCCCCCCCCCCCCCTGTTTTAATTACCTGAGCCCTGGAACTTTACCCAGTGGGGACACGCTGTCCCCGCATTGGCTCCCGCTGCTGTCAATCAAATCCAAAGATGCGGGTGTGCCGGAGCGCTTCTCCTAGGGGGTCATCTGATGTGGGGAGGAGCTGACAGAGTCGCCGAGGGACCCCAGAAGACAGTGTTCTGGGCCACTCTGCACAGTAAAGGTAAGTATGACATGTTATTTTTTTTAAATAATCAAAGCTTTACAATCACTTTAAGGTAGCAGACAATATTTAGATAGTCTAACTTAGTGAATATGGTGGATATATGTTTCCTTTGAATACCCAGTCATGTGCAAGGGAAATAAAAATGTAGTTAAAGTTAAAATTCACTTTACAATATGAAAATACGTTTTTATTTAAAATATCCCTATTGTCTTCTTACTCTAAAGAGTGCATGACGGGGTTAATTATAGCACCTTAGTTCAGTGAAATGTAGATAGCTATAGTGCTCTAACACTTTAATATTAAGGAGGCATTTAACCACAAAAAAAATTCAGTTGCTTACTAATTAGCTTTTTAAAATCTCATATGTAGCCCCAGTCAAAGGCTGCAGTAGCTGTAAATCTATCTTATTTTTGGGAGCCCTGTCATGGGATTCTTGTAATAAGATGCATGGATTGGCCAAGCTGTACTGCTATAAAAAAAATATTATTTGTGTAAACAGCACATGCTAGCTAAAGTGTCCAATTTAAACAGCTTAACATATCAATGAATTGCCACAAGAGGGAGCAATATTCACAAATTGTAGTATACTTTGACTAAGTGAGATCAAGATGAATTCAGGGCAACAAATGTTATCAAAACAACATTTAGAGAATTTCTGAATGAAAGTGAAATTCCAGCATATTTCTAGCTAATCTTAAAACTGCTCCCTCCCCTCCTCCTAACAGCTATACTAACACTATCCTATAGAGGAAAGATGCTTATACTAAGCTATTCTCAAGCTGCTTCCTTCTGGTTATGTGATCTCCCCTGTATCAGCCAGCAGCTGGATACAGAAGACATCACCCTTAAGCCCTGTACACATGATCGGATTTTCCGCAGACAAAGCATCAGACTGCGGACTGAATGGGATCAGGACTCTAAACCTCCAGAGAAGGTTAAGAGATTCTTTCCAAATTTAAGGAGGAAGGGCGCTCCTTTCCATTTATGGAGGAAATGCGGGAATTAATGGAGGACGAATGGGAGAAGCTGGAGAGAACAGCGAGAATCCAAAATCGCTTTCTGGGAGTTGGCGCCAGGGATCGATGCAGCCCTACAGCGCCTTGCAAGGCATGTCTCCCTCCCTCTGGAGGATTCCATCACATTTAGAGATCCGATGGATAGAAAGACAGATGCTGATCTTAAAACGATATATACGCTGTTGCAGTCCTAAAATCGATCTCAAGAGCGCTAAAGGCCTGGGTTATGAATGTGGAGACCGCACTGCGGGCTAGTGTGGAGACAGCTAAAGTCATTGTCTCTCTGGAGGAACTTAACCTGACAGCAGTTTTTTTGTCCGAGTCTTCCATAGATCTAGTAAGATTACTGGCTAGATTGATGGCACATGCAGTGACCGCAAAAAAGGCGCTATGGCTCTGACATTGGACCGCAGATGCGGCATCTAAACAGGCATTTTTGCAACATTCCATATAACGGTAAGATCACAGGTCACAGGTGGGAAGTCAGGCCTATTACCTCAGACCTCTAGGAAGAGACAGCAACCAGTCAGGCCAGTTCAATTCCAGAAGAGGCCAGATCATATAGGCCAGGCCAGGAATACAACAGACATCAATGTAGGGGTACACAGAGCTCCTTCCTGTTCAAGGTGAAATCGACCGCAGGGCAGGTGGCAAAAAAGACAGAGAAGTCTTTTTGACAGTCAATCCGTCCAAACCCTCCAGGTTGGAAAGATACTGGAGGGATTGGACAACGAAAGTAAAAGGACTGCTGGATCCGACAGACAGTGAAGCATGGATACAAGAGAAAATTTCAAAAAAAAACTCTGGATATCTTTGTCCAAACACATTACCCACAGTATCAGAAGAAACGCAAGTGTTTGCAGGAATACGTTTCAGAATTGTCTCGGAAACAAGCAATAACGTCAGTGCCACAGAAGTGCCAGGGGAAGGGAGTATATTCTCTGATATTCTTAGTACCCGAAGCATCCGGAGAGCTCAGACCGGTGTTGGACCTGAGGTCCCTAAATCTTTTCATCATTCCCAAAAGATTCAGGATGGAGTCAATATATACAATAGCATCAGTGGTTTAACGAGGAGATTGGTTAAGCTCAATCGATTTTGGCAGATGCCTATTTACACATCCCAATCTACAAACATCATCAAAGATACCTCAGATTCACAATAGAGGAAAGACATTGTCAGTTCAAATGTCTGCCCTTTGGCTCTAACACAGCTCCCAGAGTTTTCTCCAAGATCCTGTTGGCGACCATAGCATTTATCCGATTGCAAGAAATGAAAAATTTTCATTATTTAGATGACATTCTTGTAATGGCACATTCAAGCAAACAGCTGGTGCTACAGCGTGACAAGGTGATAGCGATCCTGTCCAACTTCGGATGGCTAATAAACAGTCAAAAGAGCAACCTCATTTCTGCCCAACGGATGGAGTATTTAGGCATGGTGTTCGACATCCAGTCAGGTCAGATTCTTCTGCCATATCGCAAGGTAGCCAAACTGAAAGCATGTGTCTACAGGGTAATGGACTCTCTGACGCTGTCGGCAAGAGACTGCATGACAATGTTGGGGATGTTTACCGCAGCTATCCCAGCGATACCTTGGGCAAGGTTCCATATGAGAGCCTTCCAGATGTCCTTCCTGGGACAATGGGAAGGTCGGTCATTGGACCAGAATATCTGGATACCAGGATGAATCCGACAGTCTAAGCTGGTGGATCTTGCCAGAAACCCTGTTGTGGGGCATGCCTCTATGCCCGGGAGACTGGATTGTAATAACCTCGGATGCCAGCCTCTAGGGCTGGGGGGCTCAGTGCCTCAGCAGGCAGGTTCAAGGCAGGTGGAGCATGACGGAAACCAGACACTCCAATCTACTGGAGCTACAAGCGGCATACATGGCCCTGATGGCATTAAAGGGGATGATTCAGGGAGCACGAGTCAAACTTTGATTTGACAACCAGACAGCAGTATCATATATCACCCGACAGGGAGGAACCAAGAATCTGGCATTACTCCAATTAGCAATCAAAATTCTCCACTGGGACGAGACTCATGTGAAGGATTTAACAGCAGTGTCCTTTTCAGGCAGCCAAAACCAGATAGCAGACTGTCTGAGCTGGAGGTCTCCCAGCTGTGGAGAATGGGCAATAAGCAATCACTATATGCAACCAACTTTTGCCAGATGGGGACACCCAATGTAGACCTGATGGGAATCAGGGAATGCGCAAGTACCAGAGTTTGCCACAAGGTTCAGGTACAACGAGGCGATAGCCCAGGACGCCTTCTCGATCTTATCCCCTAGTGTACCTGTTTCCTCCCATCCCATTAATCATGAGGACCCTGCTGAAGATCGCGAAGGAGGAGGTGCATGCCATCCTAATTGCACCCTTCTGGCCCAGGAGGCCATGGTTTCCTCTGCTCTTGCAGATGGCATAAGCCCCACCAGTACACCTACCTCTCAGGAGGGACCTGTTACAGCAGGACCAGTGGATGCACCCCAACCCGGGGAAACTGTGTCTGACAGCCTGGCTGTGGAATCGACCCGACTGCATGCAAAGGGCTTCTCAGAGGAGGTAATTGCTACGTTACTGGGGGCAAGGAAGACTACAACAAACGCCACATATTCCAGGATTTGTGAACTTTGCATTACAGCATAGTTTCTCCCCGTTAGCTCCGGGTATCGCAAATATTTTGGTATTTCTACAAACAGCACTAACTATAGGCTTGGCATACAACTCAATTAAAGTTAAAGTGTTAGCCCTGTCCTGCTTCACCGGACATAGATGGGTTAATGATCATTTGATAAAGCAATTCCTCAGAGCCGCAATAAGAGTGCGGCCACCAAGGAGGAACCTCTTTCCAACTTGGGACTTGGGCACGGTCCTAAAAGCACTGTTGCAGCCCCCATTCAGTTCGGCTGAATCATGTACACTGGGATTTCTAACAAACAAACTGGTTTTCTTGACGGCCATTACGACATTACGACGGCCAGAAGAGTATCTGGGAGGCAGTTTTACCTTGCTTTACGCAGCCTCCAGAGCAGGTGAACCAGTTGGATTTGAGACCTCTGGATATGGTCAGCTTAATATCAACATAGCTTCAAAGGGCACAACAGATACGCAAATCGAATAATCTGTTCATCTTCCCTTCGGGACCCAAGAAAGGGGAGGCAGCACCATCAAGGGTCTTGTCCACCTGGATCACAAGAACTTTCTCCTTGGCATACAAGCAACAGGGCCTTGCTCCCCTGCAGACTCTATGGGCTCATTCTACAAGAGGGATGGCAGCTTCGTGGGCATCCGTGGCTAAGATCCCGGTGGAAGACATATGCAGGACCGCTAGTTGTTCCTGTGAGACTTTTGCTCGGCCCTACAAATTGGATAT
The DNA here is from genome assembly GCA_028564925.1 of Lithobates sylvaticus. Taxonomy (NCBI): domain Eukaryota; kingdom Metazoa; phylum Chordata; class Amphibia; order Anura; family Ranidae; genus Lithobates; species Lithobates sylvaticus. Next base: position 269,370,122 of record CM053030.1, read on the forward strand.
GGTCGCCGATAGTGTCGACTTCTTTGATTGATTAATTAAAGTGTGAGGAAGCATGAAATTGGGCGAGTCTTTGTCGTTTATTTCCCATCCTATATTGGCTTGGGTATATCCCATAGTGTGCTGATGGGAGGACGACCAGGAAAATGGAAAATTGTTATTAATACTTACCTTAATTTTCTTTTCCTGGTCTGTCCTCATGTCAGCACAACTTTGCTTCCCTCCCTAATGCCGCGTACACACAATCAGAAATTCGGTCAGCAAAAGACCGATGAGAGCTTTTAGTCGGAAAATGCGACCGTGTGTATGCTCCATCAGACTTTTGCTGGCCGAATTCCAGCCAGCAAAAGATTGAGAGCATGTTCTCAATTTTTCGGTCGGAAAAAGTTCCGATCAGAAATTCTGACGCGCAAAATTCCTACGCATGCTCGGAAACAATTTGACGCATGTTCGGAAGCATTGAACTTAATTTTCTTGGCTCAACGTAGTGTTGTACGTCACCGCATTCTTGACGGTCGAAAGTTCAGCAAACTTTTGTGTGACCGTGTATATGCAAGCCAAGCTTGAGCGGCATTCCGTCGGAAAAACCATCCAAGATTTTTCTGACGGAAAATCCATTCGTGTGTACGCGGCATAAATGGCCTGTTGCTGCTACAAAAGAACACGAGGGGGAGGGGAGGACAGGGATTTATAACGCTGGAAGAAGGTGGTCCTGAGAGTTAATGAGGAACAGTTAACCCATAGTGTGCTGACATGACGGACCAGGAAAGAAAATTGCGATGTGTATTAATAACAATTTTCCATTATATAATATAAACTATAAAGTTATTTGTAACTAGCACTGCATGTGTTGAGGTTGGGAGGAGGAAAACATAACATTTGCTTTTAAATACAGCTTGTATTTTTATATGAGCAAGTTTTGAGGGAGAGCCAGCAATGCCAGCTAATCACGGCTCTGTTACACTGAAATGTAATTGTAAACAATCGCCTTGTAAAACAACCCATTCAGTTTAAAATAGAAATGAATAGCAAAACATCTGTGTGTATATATAATTATTAATACTTTTTTTATTTTTTATTTGGTGATGAACCGCGCACCTTTCAAATATATACAATAAAGTGCAATATTGTGAACAACCACTGGGTGTCCCCAATGGGTGATAATGATGCTCTACAAATTACTAAACAATCAAAATGCAAGTAAATAAACATAAGAGATAACCACCCAATAAACAGGTGGATGCCAAATATACAATGTCAAAAATATGTGTATAAATTAAGAAACATCATATCATAAAAAAAATTAAATTCCAATATCTTGTGAATTCCCACAATCAAAGTGACTGTAATCTTCCTCCACCAACACCGTTCACTCAGTCTACTCATCAGATATACATGACCGGAATACAGAAGCCATATACAGTATTAGGGTACAAGATGTCCCATGATCTGTCACAGAACCCGGCGATGGAGCCTCCAATCGGTCATCAAAAGACAGGACACCCGCCAAATCTCCGGACACAGGATCAAAAAATGAAAGATGTTTTGATGTTGATGTTTTATTTAAAATAGCGTTCAAAACCACTTAACTACTTCAATACCAGGCACTTTCCCCCCTTCCTGCCCAGGACAATTTTCAGCTTTCAGCACTTTGAATGACAATTGCGCGTGCATACAACACTGTACCCAAACTACATTTTTAGCATTTTCGTCCCACAAATAGAGCTTTCTTTTGGTGTTATTTATTGCTAAACAAACTAAAAAAGACTGACATTTTTGAAAAAAAATTGTTTTTCTTTGGTTCTGTTATAAAATGTTGTTTTCTCCTTCACTGACGGGCACTGATGAGGCGGCACTGATGAGGTGGCACTGATGGGCACTGATATGTAGAATTGATGGGCACTGATATGGAATTGATGAGCACTGATAGGCAGCACTGATGGGCACTGATAGGTGGCACTGACAGGCTGCACGGATGGGCACTGATAGGCGGCACTGACAGGTGGCATTGATGCACACTAATAGATGGCACTGATGGGCAGCACTGATGATGAGGTACTGACAAGTGTTACTGATGGGCACTGATTGGCACTGTGATGGACACTGGCACTGTGGTGGGCACTGATTAGCACTGTTATGGGCACTAATTGGCACTTGATGGGCACTGACAGGCGTTTCTGATGGGGCACTGATTGGCAGCTGATGGCCACCGATTGGCATTGTTGGTGGCACATCTGATGGGTGCTGTGATAATAATCAATGTGCTAGTTATCAGCACAGACCCCCCCCCCGACAGGGAGAGCCGTCGATTGGCTCTTCCTGTCAGCCCGAACAGAGGAAAGCCATTTACTGGCACTTCCTGGTTCAAGCTGTGATTGGTCACAGCTGATCACATGGTAAGGAGCCTCTGTCAGAGGCTCCTTACCATGATCGGAGATGTGGTGTGTCAATCTGATATGCTGCGCCAGCGATCGCCACGCTGCTCGCCCCTGCGGGCACATGCCAGCATGTTGTCGTGAAAGACATTATATGACGTCCAGTCAGAATAACAAAACCACTTGCCAGCCGTCAATCTGGTATAGGCCGGGTGGGAAGTAGTTAAACAAGTGTACAAAAGTTTAAAAGAACAGATAGACGCGGGGATGCTGTATGCGCTCCACTTGCGTTCCACGGTGGGCGGAAGTGACTTGTCACACTCGACCACACCCAGCGCATTTTGTCAGCACGTCTGACATCATCAGGGATTCCCTGAAAGCATCAGACATGCTGGCGAAATGCATTGGTGTCGTCGAGCGTGACCCGTTACTCCCGCCTACAGTGGAACGCAGGTGGAGAGCATACGGCGTCCCTGTGTCCATCTGTTCTTTTTAAAACTTTTCTACACTTGTTTAAATGGTTTTAAATGCTATTTTAAATAAAACACCAAGTGCTTCATCATGGGAGATTGCTCCTCTTTCATTTTTTGTTCCTGGGTCCGGAGATTTGGCGGGGGTCCTTTCTTTTGATGACCGATTGGAGGCTCCATCGCCCGGTTCTGTGGCGAATCATGGGAACATCTTGTACCCTAATACTGTATATGATTTCTATAATGGGGGTCATGTATATCTGGGGAGTAGCCTGAGTGACCGGTGTTGGTGGAGGAATGTTACAGTCACTTTGATTGTGGGAATTCACAAGATAACTGCACTATTGGAATTATTTGATGACATTTTGGACTTTCTTTACTTATACACATATTTTTGACATTGTATATTTGGCATCCACCTGTTTATTGGGTGGTTATCTCTAATGTTTATTTACTTGCATTTTGTTTGTTTAGTAATTTGGAGAGCATCATTATCACCCAGTATATTGCACGTTTGCACTTTATTGTATATATTTGAAGGGTGTGCGGTTTATCACCAAATTTTTCACTTTATAGGTATTTACCTCACAACGAGCAGCCCCTACCTACACATATTTTATTTATTTAATTTTTCAAACACTTTTGTGCAGGTAGGGAATAACGCAGTTATTCCCCTATTCACAATATCTTTTTTTTCCCCTTTTTTTATTTTTTTGTAAGTGATCACAGTCCCTCTGCTCCTTCTGTTTTCAGCTGCATAAGAGCTGGTGAACTAACCATGGTGTGTTCTCTTGCTTAGTGTGGTCAGTTTGTAATAGGAAAGCGAGGGGACTAGCAGGAACACCAGAGATTTCACATAAAGGAAGCAATACAAAGAGAACAGGATACTTTCTCATAAAAGTACATGGTACAGCAGGCACATATAGGAATATTAAATGTTGGGTTTACATACTCTTTCAGCCTGGGAACAAGCTCACAGGAGGTTGTCCTTATCAGTCTACCACTGCTCCTTAAGGCTTGATTCACACCTATGCATTTTTGTGCTTTTTGCATTTTGAATTTTGCACTACAGAATGTGTTCCAAAGGAAACCATGTTAAATGGACTGTAGTGCAAACCTACAAAATGCAAAAAGCACTAAAAATGTATAGGTGTGAATCAGGCCTTAGATTATTATACATATAGGAACTGTCTTATCTGCCTAAGGATTTCTAGTTCTGTCAGTTCATATTGTAATTCATATTGTAATACATCTGTGCTAGATATTACAACTGGAAGGTGACACCACTTTCTGTGCTGTAATTAATGATTACAATGTTGTCACCTGCAACCTGATAATTGAAGTAACAACACACTGATATGTTATGACTCTTCTAACTTTACTTTTTCCTATCAGCATATATGCAGCAGAGCCTAATTAGCCACTTATGCCACCCTTTCTTTTCCAAGGCTAAAGCCCCGGTCGTACATGGATTGAAATTTGGCTGCTTCAGCAGGGACGGACGATTTCCAATCCATGTATGAGCACTCTGGTTGTACACAAGTCAACCGTTCAATCAACTTGTGTACAACCAGCCTGTCGAGTTTTTCCCGAATGATTAATGCCACCGGCTATAGCTGGCAACACTAATTTTGTTAGCCGGCAGGAAAGGCACAATAGCGCTGTGGAAAAAATGTCCCCATCAACACTGACTGTGTTGATGCGGGAATCCAGCCATTTTCTTTCCTGCCACCTATGGTTTTATTTATTGAACTCCCCCCATTGTTGTCATGTCAAAGCAGAAGCTAGGAGCATTCTATATTTCTGGCACTTCATTAGTTATTCTTGTCTACCTGCAGTGTGTTTTAAAACAATAAAACATAGGTAAAATATGCAGAGATGAAAAAAAAAATTATTATTTTGCCTTGACATATTCTTTAAATACACATGCATGCAGTTTATGATTAGGAAGGCACTTGTATGGTAGGCTTTTCCAATAACTTGCCACAGTTACACTTTGGCTGTCTCACTTCCATACTTTCAAGTAATCCCGACTGTCTTAAAGATGTTGAGATGAGGACTGAGTGAATCTACCTGGGTTACATTTGCCATGGGCTTGGCAAATCCTATTTGAAATTTGGTGCACCTAAAGAAGTCTGCGGGTGGGCTCCTTATTTAAAGTGGATGTAAACCCCAAAAAATGTTTTATTAATGAAGACTTCTGCCTGGTACAGCATAGGGTGTCAATTCATCTGTGCCCAGTCTTGCCATGAAGACTTAATCCAGCTCTGAGCAATCCTCTTGCCTTTTTTTTTACTAGGCTAAAAACTGACACCTAGAGAAATCAGTGTCGCTACATACCCACTGCTGTAATTTACATCTGTTTTCTTTCTCTCATTCACGAGCAGAGGGATTGTGTCTCTGATTCCATCTTCACATCCCTCCTCCTTTCTTCTCAAGCTTTGTGATGTCACGACTCCATCCCCAGCTCCGGCAGGGGGACCCGCCCACAGATTCCCGAGTTTTGCTGTGCTCCTACAGCAAGAGGGGGCTGGATTTTAAAGGTAAGGATGCATGCAGGATGTTTATCTAGCTATTCTGCTTCAATCTGTGCTTTTAGATTGATCTGGGTGATCAGTGGGTTTAAATCCACTTTTTCGGGAGACGGGCCGTGGTCCTATCTCCCGGAAGTTCGGCCCCCTCCTCTTTGCCAATTAGAAAGCACAGCACGCTTTGCGCATGAGCAGTAGGCTTCACTGCCGGTTTCCCTTACCTGGAATGGCAGCGGAAGCACCCGGGAGTCGGTCCGAAGATTGGCTGGGGTGCCAACATTGCAGGCTCCCTGGACATGTAAGTGCCCTAATAATAAAACCCAGCAGCTGCAGAATTTGTAGCTGATGACTTTACATTTTTTTCACCCAGACTGGACCTCCTCTTTAAGTACCCTATGCACTACTCATCTGGGCTAATGGCACACCCTCCAGATCTGTACCCTAAGCATGTCCCTGGGGCCAGACCCCCTAAGAAGGCGGACATGAGTCTGGACTGAAATGCCACTTTTGGTTCTGGACTCAGCATTTGGTACCCCTCATCGGCGCAGCGTGTAACGTGTGAAGTTAGACACAAAATGCTGTACAGATTCTGCACAGTGGTGATCCATTATAGTAGTTCCAGTGTATGAACCCCTTAGGAGTGACTTCTTGCATGGGCTCTGATTGCACCTGGAAAGCTTACTTTGGTTGGTGCAAACAAAACAAGTTCCATTGAGGATGGTACTTCATGGGATAAATCTTGACATTCCACCAGTCGATCTGGATTAGTATTTAGCCTGAAGCACCCTTAAAGATGCAAATCTCTGCCTTGGCTATCCTTTCCCAGTGACCATTGGCCTTTCACTACTTAAAAAAATGCGTTGTTGAAGTCTAGTAGACACCTAATTCAGTATAACAAAATTAAATACTGTACAAGACACTGGAAACATACCTAGCTTTGTTACCACATATTCAAAAGAATATAAAAGTATTATTAGAAGAAATATACGTGGCTCTACAGTTATATGAAGTACACAAATAAGGTTGCAGATTTGTTACTAAAAAGATCCAACTTTAGGCTGATTTCGTTCACCCTCTCTGTTTATAAATGTTATTGGTAAAAATAAAAGCAAAACCTGGTTGTCAGTGAAAGGTTCTTACAGGTGCGGTGTTACAACATGTAGACATTGCAGATGTCACCATAAAACTAAAGTTATATCACCCATTTCAGCAGAGGGATTCCCAATCAATCCATTTATTGACCATAGAACTAGAAATGTGGTTTATGTTATGTACAGTACATTGGATGCACTACTAGACATCGCTGTACTAGGGTCAAAGAGTACTATTGTGGAAGTCAGGGTACATCTATTGTGTTGTGTCACTTTAGAGATATATATGTGTTCATTACCTTTATGTTAACTTGTTCCGTTCTTCCTCCCCATGCAAAAGTTCCACAAACAGCAGACAGTCCTTGAAGTTTTATAAAGCTTTATTCTTGAACTTGAATGGACGTTACAGTTGAATAGAGGACATGAGTTGCCTCTATTAGTTCTGGTTCCTGTACTTTCTTTTGATGAACCGACCAGCACCACTCTGAATAATGCTGTGGGTTGTAGATTTTAAAGTCCCAGGCCTTACCGCCTACCTTGACTCTTGCAAATCCGCCCAATGTCAGGTCCTTGGACACATAGTGAGTGTACGGATAAGCACTGTTGGGTTGCACTCCCTTTGCTTTCTCCCATCGACAGTCCATGATTACCACAGAAGGTCGACCCCATTCTTCTCTGTCCGTTTACACCTACTTTCTCCTGCACATAGTCCAGTGCATCCCAGGCTGGGGCACCTGGTTTCTTCTCTGGACTACATAGCGACTGTTTGGGTTATCCAGCACTGAGGTCTCTGAACCCTCAGGCCTTCAAACCCGCTCCTGCTATCCAGCACTGGGGTCCTTCAAGCCTGCTCCATGCTCTACATCTCTCCTCTCTTCTCCTCCTCCTCCTCCTCCTCCAGGAAGCATGTGACCCCCAGCTTTTATGCGAGTCTTGCCCCTGCCAACACAAATTAATGATTGGTCAAGAGCTCTCCACATAAGCTGCCTGCCACTCCAGTCCTTAGTCCTGCCTCCCTTCCAGAACATTTCCACTGAAAGGTTGAGGGTATCTCTCTGAGACAGAGTGTAGGTGGCCACACCCCCCTCTATTCTACCACTCCCCTCTCCCAGAATAAACAACCAGACCAAAAATATGTAAGGCCCTGGCCAAATTTACCTATCACTACTTACAAACAAACCTATCTAGCACCCAACTAAATGGGGTGGGCGCTACATATGGATGTAAGTTTGGCACTTAGGCTAGCTTCATACTGTAACAGATCTACGTAGGAGAGTTTGCGTGGGCACAGCAACCCACTCATTTGAAAATGTGCGGTTTTCAGATGCATGGGGTGCCAATAAGGATTGGAGCAGTGTGTTTTGCCTATGTGCAATTTATATGCATTCTTGGACCCACTTCAGTGTGAACCTGGCCTTAGGTGGGATACAGTATAAGATTATTTCTGAAGTGCTACATTTTATACAATTGGTTCCCAAAAGTGAGAAGTGTCCCTTCTACAGGTGACTACTGTCCTAGTTAAAATGTAAAATATTCTGCCCTCTGCCCCCCCATAAGCCTTCAGTTGTAATATTCTGGTGCTTGAGGGGGTTAATACAGTCACTGAACCTGTCATAGGCACTCTTCAATAATGCCCTTCTTTCTGCACCCTCCTCCTTTCATAGAAGCTGTACTACAGGGGTCTCAAACTAGTGGCCCTCCAGCTGTTGTGAAACTACAAGTCCCATGAGGCATTGCAAGGCTGACAGTTACATGTATGACTCCCACAGACAGAGGCACGAAGGGACTTCTAGTTTTGCAACAGCTGGAGGGCTGCCAGTTTGAGACCCTGCTGTACTATATCTTCCATCCATGAAAAGTTCTCTATGAATGGAGGAGCCTTGCCCTTTATTCATCTGCTGTGCCTACAATGCATGGTTATTAGTCCACATAGTGTGTGATATAAAAATAACACAAGAGATATTGTAGGCATCCTGTATGATGAGCATCTCCCGATTTGAAAAAAAAAAAAAACTAGTTTATCCAGAGACTGTCCTTTTACCATAATTGCAGAGATATTTATTCATGGCACATCTGGAGCATGGGAAGAGTGGAATTCCAGTGCATACGAGTGTCACAGATGAGAAAGTTGCCAGGCAACTGGTGTTGGTATTGCATTTTTGCCAGGTGAAAATGTCCACAAACTTTCCTGACCTGACAAAGTACACCTTGGAAACCAGGATATTATGTGATAAAAGTAGGCTAGGCATTCCCTTATGAAGGGCAGCCAGTAAGTTATTACCATTGTCACAAACAAACTTAGCCTGACTGAAGATGGCGTGAGGTCACCCACCCATTTGCCTGGTCCTCAAGAGCTACTTGCATCTTTGGCCTGGTGTGGCTTCTGTCACAGCATTGCAGCACTTAACCTAGGATGTTGTGTATACTCTGGGACACTTTGGGGGGTGGTCTTACTCAGCATAAGGACTCTGAGGAGGAGGAGTGGGGACGGGGAGCAGATGACAGCACTGACATCATCTCCTAACACATGTGGTAGCACCCCTAACTCCTGAATCTTTCATAGCACAAGATGCTAGGGGGCAGAAACAACTAGCATTGTTTATAAGTGCCTTTGACAGGTCCAGCGACTGTATTACCCCCTCAAGCACCAGAATATTAAAACTGCAGGCTTATTGGGGGGGGGGGGGTGGAATATTTTAACCTGCATGGCGCGTAAGATACACTATATTGTCCCTACTCATATTTACTTACCATGTGTCGTGGTCATGTTATTCACCACTGACAGCTTGGTCTAGCAACACAGACATTTTCTTCACATGCAGGTTAAAGGCAGGGATGGCCTTCAGGGCATAATAAGGTGGCTGGGTACCTGCCATTGTAATTTAATGTAGAAGAGGAATGACTTGTTTGGGAGCAGCTACAATGCCATTGCCAAACTGGTATTAAGTTGCTTGACAAGGGGGTGGTTTGGTGTAATGGAAATTTGTAAGTTCTGTATATAATTGTATTCTATTTTGTATGTATTGCACACTGCCCTCACTGTGCACACGGCACTAATAAGGTTTTCAGTACATGTTTACATTTTTTCGAGTCCTGATTAGAATAAGCCTGCCTATGATACGCCCCTTGTTACCATAAACGTACAATTGTAATATCAATGTGATACCTACGTAATCATGTGTATAAAACCCCTGAATTGCATCATAATAGAGGAGAACGGTTATTTGGAAAGATGCTGAGCGTATCTTTTGTGTCTGTTCCCTACTGCAGTAGTTATTATTAATTTGGAACCACTAATCAATATGAGGATAGGAGTTGCCTATCTATAAGTTGCCAGGACAGGTGGCGAGCTTTGCCCAGGAGGGGTTAAAAGGTGACCCTGAGTATCCGAAACGAGGAGCTTGAGACGATCCGGGAGTTTCTGATAATCAGCCGGCTGAGGTAAGCCTTTTTCTTACATTTGAGTTAAGAGGGTATAAGCACACGTAGAGAAGACTTGCCAGTCATTATGGGCATTAAATTAAGTAAGGGAATGAAGGGTAAGAGACCCTCAAAAATGCCCAGCGCAAGAGGAGCGCTATACAGTGGTGTGAAAAAGTGTTTGCCCCCTTCCTCATTTCCTGTTCCTTTGCATGTTTGTCACACTTAAGTGTTTCGGAACATCAAACCAATTTAAACAATAGTCAAGGACAACACAAGTAAACACAAAATGCAATTTGTAAATGAAGGTGTTTAATTTTTAAGGTGAAAAAAAATCCAAACCATCATGGCCCTGTGTGAAAAAGTGATTGCCCCCTAAACCTAATAACTGGTTGGGCCACCCTTAGCAGCAACAACTGCAACCAAGCGTTTGCGATAACGTGCAATGAGGCTTTTACAGCGTCCTGGAGGAATTTTGGCCCACTCATCTTTGCAGAATTGTCCTAATTCAGTTACATTAGAGGGTTTTCGAGCATGAACGGCCTTTTTAAGGTCATACCACAACATCTCAATAGGATTCAGGTCTGGACTTTGGCTAGGCCACTCCAAAGTCTTCATTTTGTTTTTCTTCAGCCATTCGGTGGTGGACTTGCTGGTGTGTTTAGGATCATTGTCCTGCTGCAGAACCCAAGTTCGTTTCAGCTTGAGTACACGAACAGATGGTCGGACATTCTCCTTCAGGATCTCTTGGTAGACAGCAGAATTCATAGTTCCTTTTATCACGGCAAGTCTTCCAGGTCCTGAAGCAGCAAAACAGCCCCAGACCATCACACTACCACCACCATATTTTACTGTTGGTATAATGTTCTTTTTCTGAAATGCAGTGTTCCTTCTACGCCAGATATACTTGGACACACACCTTCCAAAGAGTTCCACTTTTGTCTCATCGGTCCACAGAATGTTGTCCCAAAAGTCTTGGGGATCATCAAGATGTGTTGTGGAGAAATTGAGACGAGCTTTGATGTTCTTTTTGCTCAGCAGTGGTTTTCTCCTTGGAACTCTGCCATGCAGGCCATTTTTGCCCAATCTTTTCCTGATGGTGGAGGCATGAACGCTGACCTTAACTGAGGCAAGTGAGGCCTGCAGTTCCTTGGACGTTATTGTGGGGTCTTTTGTGACCTCTTGGATGAGTCGTCGCTGCGCTCTTGGGGTAATTTTGGGAGGCCGGCCACTCCTGGGAAGGTTCACCACTGTTCCATGTCTTCGCCATTTGTGGATAATGGCTCTCACTGTGGTTCGCTGGATTCCCAAAGCTTTGGAAATGGCTTTATAACCCTTTCCAGACTGATAGATCTCAATTACTTTCTTTCTCAATTGTTCCTGAATTTCTTTGGGTCTCGGCATGATGTGTAGCTTTTAAGGATCTTCTGGTGGACCTTACTGTGTCAAGCAGCTCCTATTTAAGTGATGCCTTGATTGTGAACAGGTGTGGCAATAATCAGGCCTGGGTGTGGCTAGAGAAATTGAAAGTGAACTTGAAAGGTGTGGACAACCACAGTTATAGTATGTTTTAACAAGGGGGGCAATCACTTTTTCACACAGGGCCATGATGGTTTGGATTTTTTTTCACCTTTAATAATAAACACCTTCATTTACAAATTGCATTTTGTGTTTACTTGTGTTGTCCTTGACTATTGTTTAAATTGGTTTGATGTTCCGAAACACTTAAGTGTGACAAACATGCAAAGGAACAGGAAATGAGGAAGGGGGCAAACACTTTTTCACACCACTGTATATGAACCGAAGGTGCGGTTCCGCCTATACTGAGCCCTTAGATTAATGGTTAAAGTGGACATGGATCCACAATGGGTAACTGGGTTACCACCGAAGTCCACAGGGACTAAGAATCATGCAGAGTACACAGCTAGAGAAACAGCTATGTGAGCAGGATGAATCAAGGGTGACAATTAACACTAGACATTTTCATGTTAAGTTGTGGGAAGAATTTGGGGTTAGGCACTACAACTAGTAAAGTCAAGAAACAGAGAAATGAGAGTTAAAACAGAATATTTTATATGTCAGAGTCAGAGAGGGAAGATGGGATGAGCACTATGGCTGCCCGTCTGATCATAGAAGGTACAGTATGTGAAGTATGGTATTACAATACATTGGATGCAAAGGATATCAGAACAAAATAAGGAAAGCAGAAATTTATCAAGGAAGTATTTAAAAGAGTTAAAAGAATGTGAGAGAATGATATGCATGTGTTGTGTACAAATGGGAAAAATGTAAGCGATTTTAGAAATAAATTTTATTGTAATATCAATGTGATACCTACGCAATTCAGGGGTTTTATACACATGATTACGTAGGTATCACATTGATATTACAATTGTACGTTTATGGTAACAAGGGGTGTATCATAGGCAGGCTTATTCTAATCAGGACTCGAAAGAATGTAAACATGTACTGAAAACCTTATTAGTGCCGTGTGCACAGTGAGGGCAGTGTGCAATACATACAAAATAGAATACAATTATATACAGAACTTACAAATTTCCATTACATCTCCTCTCTTTTGATCAATATTTTGATCACTAACCATACCTGCTATCACCTTTAACCTGGAACCTCCACACGCTTAGGTGGAGGTAGTCCTGGCCAAAGAGGTATTGAAATTATCATTTGAGTATTAATTTCTAATTGGAGTTTTTGCCTCTTTGGCCAGGACTACCTCCACCTAAGCGTGTGGAGGTTCCAGGTTAAAGGTGATAGCAGGTATGGTTAGTGATCAAAATATTGATCAAAAGAGAGGAGATGTAATGGAAATTTGTAAGTTCTGTATATAATTGTATTCTATTTTGTATGTATTGCACACTGCCCTCACTGTGCACACGGCACTAATAAGGTTTTCAGTACATGTTTACATTCTTTCGAGTCCTGATTAGAATAAGCCTGCCTATGATACGCCCCTTGTTACCATAAACGTACAATTGTAATATCAATGTGATACCTACGTAATCATGTGTATAAAACCCCTGAATTGCGTCATAATAGAGGAGAACGGTTATTTGGAAAGATGCTGAGCGTATCTTTTGTGTCTGTTCCCTACTGCAGTAGTTATTATTAATTTGGAACCACTAATCAATATGAGGATAGGAGTTGCCTATCTATAAATTGCCAGGACATTGGGGACATTTTTTCTTTCACTCCAGCAACTCGGAAGGGTCAGTCCACCATGGATAGGATGCTGCTAAAGATGGTGTGGCTGAATGTTAATGTTGCTGCACCAAGAGAATGTTGGGAAGGAGGGAGGAAGGAGCAACTGAGGAACAAGGAGGAGGAGTGCAGGCCTTTTGCTGCTGACTTGTCTTGGTTAAAGCGGAACTTCAGTCATTTTTTCATCTTTCTATCTATTAAATCTTCTGCCCTTGTTGTTTTAACTTTGGATAGTAAAACATTTTTTTTCTGCCAGTAAATACCTTAAACAGCCCATTTCCTGTTTCGTGTCTGGAAAAAAGCCTAGGCTTTTGACATCATGCACAGCTCTCTCTCACTCTCATGAGAGTTTGTCAGGAAGGGGGTGAGTCGTATGAGGGCCAATGAGAGCTGCAGAGCTGGAGGCGTGCCTCTGTATCTGTTTAAATCCAGGAAGTGAACAGGCAGCTTCTTCAGCTGCCCACAGTTAAAATGATTGCAGCCAGACTTAGTGGAGGGAGATTTCTGCAGCATATTTGGCAAGTATAAAATCACAGTATATATAAAATAATATGCAAAGTGGTTGGAGGGAAGCTTCCGAATGGCAAAGATGTTTGTATTTCAAATTATGTGAGTAGACTACAGTTTCTCTTTAAGTGCTGCTCCCACCCAGCAGCACACATTAAAAATGGCCTACACTGCAGAGCCCTGTAAACCTGCCTTGGGGATAGCAGCATCCTGTAGGGCAGTACCAGTAGATGGGATTGGAGTGCTGCTCCCTCCTATTCTCTGCGAGGGGCCCCTTCTGGCCAATACTACTATACAGCCCATCCCTCTGAATGTTCCTCCCCTCCAATCTGTGACAAAGATGCAAATTAAGGACTCTGAACGGCCGCACTCCAAGAAAAATTCAAAAGCCTTTATTGGTAAAATATGGAATCACTCAAAAATAGGTCACAGCAAAGCAAGAAAATGGCTAACGCGTTTCACACTACCAAGAGTGCTTACTCATAGCTTACAATCTAACAATCTGTGACACCCGTGGATGGTCTGCCACCTCATCATCCATCCCCTTTTTTCTAACTGGCGCCCGCTTTGCAACAAGCTCCAGCTGCTGGAACTTCACTGCCTCTTGTTACTCCTGCCTTATGTACGCTGCCTGTAGCATTGCAGGCATTTCCCTCCTCTCGCTCTCTGGTCATTGTGCTGTCTTCCACAATATCAGAAAGAAGGCAGACTTGCACATTGCTTGAGTCTTCCTCCTGCAGAAAATTCAAGATCATAGGAGCAGAAAATATATTTTTTTGGTTTGTGGTGTTATGGTGGGATTATCTAAGGGGGCTGATGCCTAATTATGTTTCAGACTTGCACTGTCTATGTTAGGTTCTTTCCCCTGACAATATCATCACGCTTTAATGATTTTGGTTTATTGAAAACTGTGATTAAAAATCACTCCTGCTATGTGATGTATTGGCTGAAACTAGTTCAGCATAAACCCTAAATCCTGCTTAAGCCCCCGCACACTGCGGAGATAAAGTTAGACTGGCATCATGATTACATTGTGACATTTTTAGAGCGTAAGCACTTTTGTTTTTTGCATTTATTGAGCTGAAAAATCACAATTACATTTACAGGAATCTCCATTTACCAAATTATATTGCCTGTAGCAATAACCTGTACTTAACCTATTTGGGACCAGGAAAATTGATTTGAAGGATTTTATTAATTGTTTTTTGTAGCAATCTGTTACCAGTATTTTTTGGACAAAGCAGTATTTTACAACCCTAATATATTAAGTGATCCCTGTCAAAAGACTGTGATTACTAGCTGAAAGTTGATGTTTTTCACCCCCAGTGCCTTGACTGTGACCATAACTATTTTGAACAGCCTGGCCTTAGCAGGTATGCACTGCACATGCACACTTCAAAATGATCTCACAAGCATACCTGCTCATGTGGATGCACATGCATGTGTGCTATACACCTCCTTTACTCCTTGATGCAGGCATACATGACAAATTAGGATGTAGATAATATAGAATAATGGATAATCATCTGTCTATGAGTCTAGAAAACCTGTTCTGGTCACTATTGTTCCCCCAACAATCCAGCACCACTGCCATCCTCCTATTTTTTTTCTGCATAGGAGGAACCTGAGCAAATGGGAATTTGTTTATGCAAAGGCCAACCAAGATGCATGCTAGTGCATGATCATGGGGGGATTGGGCTGGGGGGCATTTTCCCCCTGGACCAGTACACATAATAAATATTGAGATGGTGGCTCTAATTGAGATATTTCCCCCATTAAGACCTCAGTAAGGATAGTAACTGCAGTCAAGCCAGCTGCTGGACTTCATATATCTACCTGCTCCCTGTTCAGACTTGTGATCTTCCATCATCAGCTTCCTTTGCGACTCTGAGGTGTTTTTTAACTGTTATGTGGGGTGAATAAAACCGCGCCTCCCCTAATGATGAGCAGCTAACACAACAATAAGACTAATTGTATAATGGGATGAAGGAAAAAAAATGTGTAGCGCTAGAAATGTATCTAAATCACACCAGTAAAACATAATGTAAATCTGAATACAGTGTGTGTTTTTAGATGATAATGAAAAGCACTCGGTGAAAGGAAGTGAACATTTTTTTTTTAGGTATATGTAAATGAAAACATATAACTGACACATGTGAAGTGTAATAAAATGTGAACACTTAAGTGTGAGCGAGAACTAACTTGCCTCTATATAACACAGTGATATGTGAACTAAAACTTCAAGTATGTACAAATCATCATACACCTGGAGTTGTTCGTACACCTATAATATATAAATCATCAAACCTAAAATATAAAAATATAAATAAAGGTGGTGTGTGAAGGCGACCTTAAAAAGACAAACAAGTCGCAAATGAAAAGTAAAACTAACCATAAGGGTCTAGAAAAGGACAACACTGACTCAATCAATAAATATAAGCACGTGCGTGTCATCTAATGAGAATGTGACAATGATCAATGAGTAAGTGACACTCTGACCACACAAATGTAAACAGATGACGTGTGCATATGTGGTATTAACAATAAATTGCCACTAAATCCCAAATATCAAATGATTGATGGCAAGACAAGTTGATATACATCACACTATATCGTTAAAGATGTAAATATTTTGCGTGTATTGTCCATATAAATCACAGAAAATTAGAGTTCGTATATAAGGGCATATATGGAAATATTACCTCTCAATCGCTGTGTGGTTTTCAGATGTTATATCGACATTCAATATGTTGCCATCATATATGTAACGTGAAGTAGCGACGAGGTACTCTTACCAACAGTGAAGGACTCACGAGCCAGCAGCTGTGAGTCAGACAAGCTTAGACCGACATGCGGTACCCGCGGATGGATCCAACCAGGGATGTTGAAATACTGGAGACCGTGAATGTACACCAGTCAGTACTCACCAACCGCTACGTGATGGTAACAAGAAAGTGGAATTGGAAGCCTCCAATTGTCTCTGCAATCCTCCCTAAGGCAACAGAATTTCAGGAATATAAAATGAAAGAAAAAGAGAACCTCCTTTATGGTGTAAACCTGATAGATGGATCAGGATTTATTTTTGAAGAATGTGGCAACATCCAAAAAATATTTTTTCCATAAAATAGGGTTCAATAAAACTACAATTGCGCAGTATAAAAGTGGCTCAGCTGGCGTATTCACCCTTACGCGTTTCGTTCTCATAGACTTCTGCTGGGGTATGAGGTTTTTTAACTGTTGAAAGCTGTGACTGAAGTAAATTTTTTCAAGAATTCAAAACTGTCAAAAATGGCTTAAAAGGAAGCTGAATTATAAGGATTATTTTTGGCTTGGTGTTTTTTATACTGTTTTATTTTGATAAGTCCTTTTTTTTACAGAGCATCAGTTACCTTGTTCCCCCAGCTGACACCATAAATAAGACATTATTCCTCCCACTGATACTAGCGATAATGCGCAATTCCTCCCACTGACACCAACAATGGGGTACTATGTCTCACAATGACGCCATTAATTGGGAGCTGTCCTCTATGTCTCCTACTGACACAAATGACGGGGCACTATTCCTCCTGCTGACACCAATAATGGGGCATTATTCCCCCCTCCACCAACCACTGGCATGTCCACCAACCACTGGCATGCCACTGGCCACTGATTCCAAGGCATTTTAAATTGCTACTGGATATAGTTTGACCTTATAAAGTCTGAAAGACAATGGACTGGCCCTTTGTTTAGAAAGTTTAGGAACTCCTGTTATTATGAAAACTTACTACAGCAAGCTTGTAGGTGGGGTGCATCTGTAGCACGTGTACCGGTGTGGGCTCGCCAGGATACAGCGAAGTTACAAACAAGGAAAACAACTCCACCACCAGCTCTTGTCAAAACTTAATTTTACTTAAACATGGTAATGAACCCAACCGCCAATTCTGGGAACATACAATAAATTCACTGTTCAGGGAACAGACGAACACCCGATGTTCAAGTTGAACTTGCATTCGACTTGCACTCGAAGCTCATCCCTAATCATAACTACTAACTATAGAAAGCTGTAAGGCCCCTTTCACACTGGGGCGGAAGCCGCGGCGACGGTAAAGCAGCGCTATATTTAGCGCTGCTTTAGGCCCCTTTCACACTGGGGCGGTTTGCAGGCGCTATTGCGCTAAAAATAGCGCCTGCAAACCGACCCGAAACAGCTGTTGCTGTGTCTTCAGTGTGAAAGCCCGAGGGCTTTCACACTGAAGCGGTGCGCTTGCAGGACGCTGGAAAATGTCCTGCAAGCCGCATCTTTGGCTTGCTATAGGAGCGGTATATTTACCGCTCCTATAGTGCCCGTTCCCATTGGAAACAATGGGGCAGCGCTCCGAACCCGCCCTCAAAACGCCGCTGCAGCGGCGGTTTGCGGGCGGTATTGACCCTTTTTCGGCCGCTCGCGGGGGGTAAAACCACCCCGCTAGCGGCCGAAATGCGCTGCTAAAACGCCGGTAAAGCGGCGCTAAATATAGTGCCGCTTTACCGCCAGCGCCCCCACCGCTCCAGTGTGAAAGGGGCCTTACCGTCGTTTTAGCCGCGGTATTCGGCCGCTCCCGGGATGGTTTTACCCCCGCGAGCGGCCGAAAAAGGGTTAAAATCCCCCGCAAAGCACCGCCACAGTGGCGCTTTGCGGCGGTCATGAACCTTGAAACACTGATGTATTTCTCCTTTTGATTCTATTACACAGTGGGGGGGTCTTCTGCAATGTCTTAAGGCTAACCCCCTCCAGACGTCTCTGTGGTCTGGAAGGAATGCATTGTTCTGTGTCTGACCGTTTGTTTATGTACTTTAATTACCTCCTGGGGCTTCTCTGTGTCATTACACCTTATCAGTCCTCCTATTCAAGCTATCGGACCAATCCCTGCTGACCCTGTTTCAAGTCCTAATTTGCATGGAAGAGGACCTAATTGAAAGCTACAGTCTACTTTACAATTGACCAATAGGAAAGTGGTTGTTGGGGGCGGGGTGTTCAAACTGATGTGTATAAAAGAGTGTTGTTGATCCAATAAAGATATTCCTGTTTGAACTTACATACAGCCTGCCTGGTGTTTGTTCAGAGCCATCACAACTGGATTCGAACAGCACATAGCTGTAGTTTGAATCCCGGAGCATCGCATGACCGAACCATCAGATGTTGCGATCTGTCGGGAGACATAGGAGTGTCGGGAGAGTGGAACCGAGCGAGCAGGGGCTCGTTACATTGGTTAGCAGCGGTGGGATTTGCTCTCCAGTTACTGGGACACTCCAAACCACCACAGTGAATGACCAGCTATGCAGCCTGCAGGAGAGCCACGCTGAAAGACTTACTTGAGAGCCGTGGAGGAACCGGTGGGACAAAGAACAAGGCCACCCTGATCAGTGAGCTAGCCAAGATGGATCAGAGGGATGGTGATGCGGGACCCCGGTCAGTTGAAGACTTGTTTCAGCAACGAGTTCGAGAGCGGTTGGCATTATATGGTGCTAACCCATCAGAGACCGCCATACAGAATGCCATTAGAGACATCCAGCAGCAGGATGAGCGACAAGAGAGAGAACTAGAGCGGCAACATGAGCGGAGAATGGCGGAAATACGGCAATCGGGGACAACACCCAAAGATACAGCGCCTTTCCGTAAGTTGCCCTTTCGGGCATTCAAACTATTTAAGGAAGGAGAGGAGGAAATTGAAGCGTTCCTGCAGGACTTTGAGAGACTATGCCAGATACATGAAGTACTGTCCCAAGATTGGGTCGCCTTACTGGCGAGTAATTTAACTGGCCGAGCGGCGGATGCGTATCGGGCCCTGGAGGACCAGGACGCTAAAGATTATGACCGGGTAAAAGAAGCTCTGCTAGCCCGATTTGCCATTACACCCGAAGCCAGCCGGATTAAGTTTAGAGAATCCCGGAAACAAACCAACATAACATACGTGGAGTGGGCACATCGTCTGCAGCGGAACCTTAAGGGCTGGTTCCAGGGAAGCCACGCTCATACCATAGAGGACATCACCCAGCTAGTACTCTTAGAACAATTCTTTAACCACACCCCTCTGGTAGTACGGGATTGGGTGCGAGATAAGCAACCACGGACTGTACAGCAAGCGGCTACTTTGGCTGATGAATATCTGGACTCTCGAAGGTCAGGTGAAAGCGAGCGCTATCCACTATCTCGGCCAAGTTTACCAGCCTCTAACCCAGCTTCAGTACCTCAGTGGTCTGCCTCTAGACCCCCAGCCCGACCCAACCCTCCTACCGGACCTAAGTGCTATATCTGTAACCAAACCGGTCATCTGCAGCGATATTGCCCTACCCGATCCACGAGGTACCGAGAGAATGCTCATCCATCCAGACCAGCGGTTCATTGCTTCCAGAATGAGCCCAACCATCGAGATGTTCAGGAAGAGTGCGGTGAACTTTTCGAGGCTGATCCCGTCCAAGCTGCTGCCGGAGATAATCGACAGCACCATCGTCAGGCAGTATGGGTTAATGGGCAGCCGGCCCAGGGACTCCGCGATTCCGGGGCTACGATTACCCTCATCCAGCCTCACATGATTCCCCAGTCGACCCGGACCGGTCATACTGTTGCAGTCAGGGTAGCAGGGGGCAAGGTGCTACGTTTATCCACCGCCCAAGTTCTCTTGGATTGGGGCTCAGGGGAGCGACAAGTGCGAGTGGGATTACTACGTGAGTTACCTGCGGAAGTACTTTTGGGGAACGATTTGGGGCATTTAACTTCCTCATATGCCCCAGAGGCTGCCATGGCTGTGACCACCCGACGTCAGAGCCAACTTCAAGGCAACTCCATTCCTATGGGGACCCAGGTAAGACCAAATCCTCCTACGTTACCCCAACTTGACAACCCTGTGTCCTGGGATTCTCCCTCTGACATTAGACAAGAGACTCAGAGTGACCCAACTTTAGCTGGTTATCGGGACAGGGCGGGCAAGGATCCAGGGGGGTTGGGGGAAGACAGAATAGAGTGGGAGGGGGGGTTTCTTTATCGTTACACTGAGGGAATGGGCACTGGGAAGCGACAGGGTCCCCACAAACAGCTAGTTGTACCCCAGAAATACAGACGGGAGCTATTGCGACTGGCTCACGACATCCCCTTGTCCGGACATTTAGGGATAGCCAAGACCCGGAGTCGGTTGTCTCATGCTTTCTTCTGGCCCAGGTTACATGCTGAGGTGCGAGAATACTGCCGGACCTGTGAGACTTGTCAGAAAGTAGGGAAGACAGGGGATCACCCAAAAGCCTCACTGCAACCCCTGCCGATCATTAGAGAACCCTTTAGCCGCATAGCGGTAGATATTATAGGCCCACTGGCCCGCCCCAGTGCCACTGGGAAGAAGTATATTCTTACGGTGGTGGATTACGCCACCCGCTACCCGGAGGCCATTCCCTTATCCAATATCCAGGCTGATACAGTAGCAGATGCCTTACTGCGGGTATTCACTAGGGTAGGGTTCCCCCAGGAGATATTGTCCGATCAGGGTACCCAGTTCACAGCCGAGCTGACGCAGCAGCTTTGGCGTCTCTGTGGGATTAAACCCCTCCAGAGCGCCCCCTACCACCCTCAGACTAACGGGCTGTGTGAGAGATTTAACGGGACCCTGAAGCAGCTGCTTCGGGCCTTCGTGGAAAGTAGGAAGGATTGGGAGAAATATCTTCCCCATCTACTGTTCGCCTATAGAGAGGTACCCCAAGAGTCCACTGGGTTTTCCCCATTTGAGCTGTTATATGGGCGAAGGGTTAGGGGACCCTTAGACTTAGTGAGGGCCCAGTGGGAGGGGGTAGAGGATCCGGAAGGCCTCCCCATCCTTAGTTATGTCTTGGAACTCAGGGAGCGACTGCGGGAACTTACCGATCTAGTCCATGAGAATATGCAATCGGCCCAGAGTCAGCAGAAGGTTTGGTATGATCGGTCTGCGCGAAATCGCACCTTTTATATTGGACAGAAAGTCCTGATACTAAAACCCCTGAAGCAAAATAAATTACAGGCCTCCTGGCAGGGCCCCTATCAGGTGGTAAAACAGCTGTGCGATACCACCTACGTGGTTGCCAGCTGTGCAGACACAAATATTAAGAGGACATTCCACATTAATATGATGAAGGCCTATCATGAGAGGACTGAGGCAGTAGCCGCCATATGTGCTCCTGCCACCGGGGACTCTGAATATCTACCGATGCTGGAGCTTCCCGAAATCAGTAACTGTTCCGGGGGTGTGGAAGATATAAGGCTAGGAGATAGACTAGGATCCAAAGAACGAGAACAAGCCAGAGAATTACTCCAGGACCGGCAGGAGATGTTTTCGGCACTCCCTGGGTACACTCGCATAGCTGTGCACAAGGTAGAGACCCCCGGGCAGAAGCCCCTGAGACAACCAGCCTATAGGATTCCCGGAGCAGTGCAAGAAGGGATGAGAGCGGAGATTAGGGAGATGCTCGAGTTAGGGGTGATCGAACCATCAGCAAGCCCCTGGGCTTCCCCTGTAGTATTAGTCCCAAAACGGGATGGCACGACACGATTTTGTGTGGACTATAGGCGACTGAATGACTGTACTGTGACAGATGCCTACCCTATGCCCCGAGTGGACGAATTGCTGGACAAAATAGCTCAGGGACATTATCTGACGACTATTGACTTGTGTAAGGGCTACTGGCAGATTCCCTTGGAAGCAGAAGCAATTCCAAAGTCGGCCTTCATCACCCCGTTCGGCCTTTACCAGTTTCTGGTAATGCCATTCGGGATGAAGAATGCTCCAGCTACCTTCCAGCGGATGATAGATGAACTCCTCGATGGTCTGCAAGATTTTGCATGCGCATATCTTGACGACATCGCAATCTATAGCCAGACATGGGAGGAACATCTTAGACACCTGGGAATAGTGCTAGATAGGATCCGAGCCGCTGGCCTGACCCTGAAGCCAGACAAATGTAATATCGGGATGTCTGAGGTGCAATATCTGGGACATAGAGTGGGATGTGGGAAGCAGAGGCCAGAACCTGCAAAAATCGAGGCCGTCCTAAACTGGCCGGTTCCCAGAACCAAAACCCAGGTACTTGCATTTTTAGGGACAGCAGGGTACTACAGGAAGTTTGTACCCCACTATAGTGACATTGCCAAACCCCTGACGGACCTGACCAAAAAGACTCTCCCTAGACAGGTCCTGTGGTCCCCGGAGTGCGAGACAGCGTTTCATCAGTTAAAAACCGCCCTAACGCAAGCGCCCATACTGGCGGCACCCGATCCTAACAAACGCTTTGTCATTCATACAGACGCTTCCATGTTCGGACTGGGAGCCGTACTAAGTCAAGTTGGCGATGACGGGAAAGAGCACCCGGTGGCGTATCTCAGCCGCAAGTTGTTACCCCGTGAAGTTGGATATGCTGCTGTGGAAAAAGAGTGTCTGGCCTTAGTCTGGGCTTTAAAGAAATTGCAGCCCTACGTGTATGGACGCTCTTTTACTGTCATGACAGACCACAATCCATTGATATGGCTTAACCGGGTGGCGGGAGAGAACGGCCGATTACTAAGGTGTCTGGCCTGGCTTTGCAACCGTACAATTTCACCATACAATATCGGCCAGGGCCCCAAAACGGGAATGCGGATGGGTTATCTCGACAGACGGACCTGGAACCTTAAGACTACTTCTCTTTTCCAACATCCTCGAGTTGACCCGTTCAGGGTCCCACTGTGGCTGTTGGACTGTTTCCCAGGAGGGAGAATTGTCATGAACCTTGAAACACTGATGTATTTCTCCTTTGATTCTATTACACAGTGGGGGGTCTTCTGCAATGTCTTAAGGCTAACCCCTCCAGACGTCTCTGTGGTCTGGAAGGAATGCATTGTTCTGTGTCTGACCGTTTGTTTATGTACTTTAATTACCTCCTGGGGCTTCTCTGTGTCATTACACCTTATCAGTCCTCCTATTCAAGCTATCGGACCAATCCCTGCTGACCCTGTTTCAAGTCCTAATTTGCATGGAAGAGGACCTAATTGAAAGCTACAGTCTACTTTACAATTGACCAATAGGAAAGTGGTTGTTGGGGGCGGGGTGTTCAAACTGATGTGTATAAAAGAGTGTTGTTGATCCAATAAAGATATTCCTGTTTGAACTTACATACAGCCTGCCTGGTGTTTGTTCAGAGCCATCACAACTGGATTCGAACAGCACATAGCTGTAGTTTGAATCCCGGAGCATCGCATGACCGAACCATCAGATGTTGCGATCTGTCGGGAGACATAGGAGTGTCGGGAGAGTGGAACCGAGCGAGCAGGGGCTCGTTACACTATTGATATTAACTCTAACTCCCATGCTCGCCTCCAGGACTTTTC
Source organism: Lithobates sylvaticus (assembly GCA_028564925.1). Taxonomy (NCBI): domain Eukaryota; kingdom Metazoa; phylum Chordata; class Amphibia; order Anura; family Ranidae; genus Lithobates; species Lithobates sylvaticus. Next base: position 269,394,074 of record CM053030.1, read on the forward strand.
CAAAGCCTCTCCCTTCTAGATTGTAAGCTCTAATGAGCAGGGCACTCTGATACCTCCTGTATTGATTTGTATTGTAAAGTGTACTGTCTGCCCTCATGTTGTAAAGTGCTGCGCAAACGGTTGGCACTATATAAATCCTGTATAATAATAATAAAAGTATTATTACACTATATTGAACCCTGAACTCAGTGATGACCATAAGTACATAAGTGTTATGACACTTCTATCTGCTTACTGTTTGGCTGGACTACAGCTAATCAAGACCACATCTCATACCCAATAAAAAATTGCAATATAAAGTTCCAAGTTGGCCCTGGGTGACAAGAATCTGACAGGACAGGTTTGTGGAGCTGAAGACAACTTGTGAGCCGAATGCTGGCAGGCTGATCCACAAAATAATTTTTGACGTACTGCAAGGTGGTGAGAAGTCAGGTTAGCTGAATATGTAATTACAAGTAAAGCCCCATACACACGGTCGGACTTTTTCATGG
>CM053030.1:269395027-269452024 GCA_028564925.1 Lithobates sylvaticus
GTTTGCGCAGCACTTTACAACATGAGGGCAGACAGTACACTTTACAATACAAATCAATACAGGAGGTATCAGAGTGCCCTGCTCATTAGAGCTTACAATCTAGAAGGGAAGGTCAAGTGGAAACAAAAGGTAATAACTGTGGGGGGTGAGCTGATGGAGAAAATGAAAATACAGTTGTTAGGTGGGGGTAGGATAGGCTTCTCTGAAGAGAAGGGTTTTCAGGGATCGTCTAAAAGCTAATAGAGTAGGAGATAAGCGGACAGATTGGGGTAAGGCATTCCATAGGATTGGAGAGGCTTTGGAAAAGTCCTGGAGGCGAGCATGGGAGTTAGAGTTAATATCAATAGATATACTGTATACTGACACTGCTAAGTGTTTAGCCATTTAGGCATCAATGACTTTTGGTCACAAAGGGTTAAGTAATATATTGCGCTGATAGTATATTACTCAATTTTTTTTTTTTTTAAATGATCTAAATTAGTAATCTTATTAATGTGTTCATCTATTTATCTGTAATATATTCATTATTTTGTTGTAATGCTTTTTAGCAGAGCAGAATATCACTTAGACCCCTTTCACACGGGGCGGTTTTCAGGCGGTACAGCGCTAAAAATAGCGCCTGTACACCGCCTGAAAAAAACGGCCCCATTCACTCCAGTGTGAAAGCCGGCCCGGGAGGGGCCGAATACCGCGGCTAAAACGACGGTAAGGCCCCTTTCACACTGGAGCGGTGGGGGCGCTGGCGGTAAAGCGGCACTATATTTAGCGCCGCTTTACCTGCGTTTTAGCAGCGCATTTCGGCCGAAAAAGGGTCAAGGGTCAATACCGCCCGCAAACCGCCGCTGCAGCGGCGTTTTGCGGGCGGGTTCGGAGCGCTGCCCCATTGTTTCCAATGGGAACGGGCACTATAGGAGCGGTAAATATACCGCTCCTATAGCGAGCCAAAGATGCTGCTTGCAGTACATTTTCCAGCGTCCTGCAAGTGCACCGCTTCAGTGTGAAAGCCCTCGGGCTTTCACACTGAAGACACAGCAACAGCTGTTTCGGGTCGGTTTGCAGGCGCTATTTTAAGCGCAATAGCGCCTGCAAACTGCCCCAGTGTGAAAGGGGCCTAAAGCAGCGCTAAATATAGCGCTGCTTTACCGTCGCCGCGGCTTCCGCCCCAGTGTGAAAGGGGCCTTACAGCTTTCAATAGATAGTAGTTATGATTAGGGATGAGCTTCGAGTTCGAGTCGAATGCAAGTTCAACTTGAACATCGGGTGTTGTTCGTCTGTTCCCTGAACAGTGAATTTATGTTCCCAGAATTGGCGGTTGGGTTCATTACCATGTTTAAGTAAAATTAAGTTTTGACAAGAGCTGGTGGTGGAGTTGTTTTCCTTGTTTGTAACTTCGCTGTATCCTGGCGATCCCACACCGGTACACGTGCTACAGATGCACCCCACCTACAAGCTTGCTGTAGTAAGTTTTCATAATAACAGGAGTTCCTAAACTTTCTAAACAAAGGGCCAGTCCATTGTCTTTCAGACTTTATAAGGTCAAACTATATCCAGTAGCAATTTAAAATGCCTTGGAATCAGTGGCCAGTGGCATGCCAGTGGTTGGTGGACATGCCAGTGGTTGGTGGAGGGGGGAATAATGCCCCATTATTGGTGTCAGCAGGAGGAATAGTGCCCCGTCATTTGTGTCAGTAGGAGACATAGAGGACAGCTCCCAATTAATGGCGTCATTGTGAGACATAGTACCCCATTGTTGGTGTCAGTGGGAGGAATTGCGCATTATCGCTAGTATCAGTGGGAGGAATAATGTCTTATTTATGGTGTCAGCTGGGGGAACAAGGTAACTGATGCTCTGTAAAAAAAAGGACTTATCAAAATAAAACAGTATAAAAAACACCAAGCCAAAAATAATCCTTATAAATCAGCTTCCTTTTAAGCCATTTTTGACAGTTTTGAATTCTTGAAAAAATTTACTTCAGTCACAGCTTTCAACAGTTAAAAAACCTCATACCCCAGCAGAAGTCTATGAGAACGAAACGCGTAAGGGTGAATACGCCAGCTGAGCCACTTTTATACTGCGCAATTGTAGTTTTATTGAACCCTATTTTATGGAAAAAATATTTTTTGGATGTTGCCACATTCTTCAAAAATAAATCCTGATCCATCTATCGGGTTTACACCATAAAGGAGGTTCTCTTTTTCTTTCATTTTATATTCCTGAAATTCTGTTGCCTTAGGGAGGATTGCAGAGACAATTGGAGGCTTCCAATTCCACTTTCTTGTTACCATCACGTAGCGGTTGGTGAGTACTGACTGGTGTACATTCACGGTCTCCAGTATTTCAACATCCCTGGTTGGATCCATCCGCGGGTACCGCATGTCGGTCTAAGCTTGTCTGACTCACAGCTGCTGGCTCGTGAGTCCTTCACTGTTGGTAAGAGTACCTCGTCGCTACTTCACGTTACATATATGATGGCAACATATTGAATGTCGATATAACATCTGAAAACCACACAGCGATTGAGAGGTAATATTTCCATATATGCCCTTATATACGAACTCAAATTTTCTGTGATTTATATGGACAATACACGCAAAATATTTACATCTTTAACGATATAGTGTGATGTATATCAACTTGTCTTGCCATCAATCATTTGATATTTGGGATTTAGTGGCAATTTATTGTTAATACCACATATGCACACGTCATCTGTTTACATTTGTGTGGTCAGAGTGTCACTTACTCATTGATCATTGTCACATTCTCATTAGATGACACGCACGTGCTTATATTTATTGATTGAGTCAGTGTTGTCCTTTTCTAGACCCTTATGGTTAGTTTTACTTTTCATTTGCGACTTGTTTGTCTTTTTAAGGTCGCCTTCACACACCACCTTTATTTATATTTTTATATTTTAGGTTTGATGATTTATATATTATAGGTGTACGAACAACTCCAGGTGTATGATGATTTGTACATACTTGAAGTTTTAGTTCACATATCACTGTGTTATATAGAGGCAAGTTAGTTCTCGCTCACACTTAAGTGTTCACATTTTATTACACTTCACATGTGTCAGTTATATGTTTTCATTTACATATACCTAAAAAAAAAATGTTCACTTCCTTTCACCGAGTGCTTTTCATTATCATCTAAAAACACACACTGTATTCAGATTTACATTATGTTTTACTGGTGTGATTTAGATACATTTCTAGCGCTACACATTTTTTTTCCTTCATCCCATTATACAATTAGTCTTATTGTTGTGTTAGCTGCTCATCATTAGGGGAGGCGCGGTTTTATTCACCCCACATAACAGTTAAAAAACACCTCAGAGTCGCAAAGGAAGCTGATGATGGAAGATCACAAGTCTGAACAGGGAGCAGGTAGATATATGAAGTCCAGCAGCTGGCTTGACTGCAGTTACTATTCTTACTGAGGTCTTAATGGGGGAAATATCTCAATTAGAGCCACCATCTCAATATTTATTATGTGTACTGGTCCAGGGGGAAAATGCCCCCCAGCCCAATCCCCCCATGATCATGCACTAGCATGCATCTTGGTTGGCCTTTGCATAAACAAATTCCCATTTGCTCAGGTTCCTCCTATGCAGAAAAAAAATAGGAGGATGGCAGTGGTGCTGGATTGTTGGGGGAACAACAGTGACCAGAACAGGTTTTCTAGACTCATAGACAGATGATTATCCGTTATTCTATATTATCTACATCCTAATTTGTCATGTATGCCTGCATCAAGGAGTAAAGGAGGTGTATAGCACACATGCATGTGCATCCACATGAGCAGGTATGCTTGTGAGATCATTTTGAAGTGTGCATGTGCAGTGCATACCTGCTAAGGCCAGGCTGTTCAAAATAGTTATGGTCACAGTCAAGGCACTGGGGGTGAAAAACATCAATTTTCAGCTAGTAATCACAGTCTTTTGACAGGGATCACTTAATATATTAGGGTTGTAAAATACTGCTTTGTCCAAAAAATACTGGTAACAGATTGCTACAAAAAACAATTAATAAAATCCTTCAAATCAATTTTCCTGGTCCCAAATAGGTTAAGTACAGGTTATTGCTACAGGCAATATAATTTGGTAAATGGAGATTCCTGTAAATGTAATTGTGATTTTTCAGCTCAATAAATGCAAAAAACAAAAGTGCTTACGCTCTAAAAATGTCACAATGTAATCATGATGCCAGTCTAACTTTATCTCCGCAGTGTGCGGGGGCTTAAGCAGGATTTAGGGTTTATGCTGAACTAGTTTCAGCCAATACATCACATAGCAGGAGTGATTTTTAATCACAGTTTTCAATAAACCAAAATCATTAAAGCGTGATGATATTGTCAGGGGAAAGAACCTAACATAGACAGTGCAAGTCTGAAACATAATTAGGCATTAGCCCCCTTGGATAATCCCACCATAACACCACAAACCAAAAAAATATATTTTCTGCTCCTATGATCTTGAATTTTCTGCAGGAGGAAGACTCAAGCAATGTGCAAGTCTGCCTTCTTTCTGATATTGTGGAAGACAGCACAATGACCAGAGAGCGAGAGGAGGGAAATGCCTGCAATGCTACAGGCAGCGTACATAAGGCAGGAGTAACAAGAGGCAGTGAAGTTCCAGCAGCTGGAGCTTGTTGCAAAGCGGGCGCCAGTTAGAAAAAAGGGGATGGATGATGAGGTGGAAGACCATCCACGGGTGTCACAGATTGTTAGATTGCAAGCTATGAGTAAGCACTCTTGGTAGTGTGAAACGCGTTAGCCATTTTCTTGCTTTGCTGTGACCTATTTTTGAGTGATTCCATATTTTACCAATAAAGGCTTTTGAATTTTTCTTGGAGTGCGGCCGTTCAGAGTCCTTAATTTGCATCTTTGCCACAGATTGGAGGGGAGGAACATTCAGAGGGATGGGCTGTATAGTAGTATTGGCCAGAAGGGGCCCCTCGCAGAGAATAGGAGGGAGCAGCACTCCAATCCCATCTACTGGTACTGCCCTACAGGATGCTGCTATCCCCAAGGCAGGTTTACAGGGCTCTGCAGTGTAAGCCATTTTTAATGTGTGCTGCTGGGTGGGAGCAGCACTTAAAGAGAAACTGTAGTCTACTCACATAATTTGAAATACAAACATCTTTGCCATTCGGAAGCTTCCCTCCAACCACTTTGCATATTATTTTATATATACTGTGATTTTATACTTGCCAAATATGCTGCAAAAATCTCCCTCCACTAAGTCTGGCTGCAATCATTTTAACTGTGGGCAGCTGAAGAAGCTGCCTGTTCACTTCCTGGATTTAAACAGATACAGAGGCACGCCTCCAGCTCTGCAGCTCTCATTGGCCCTCATACGACTCACCCCCTTCCTGACAAACTCTCATGAGAGTGAGAGAGAGCTGTGCATGATGTCAAAAGCCTAGGCTTTTTTCCAGACACGAAACAGGAAATGGGCTGTTTAAGGTATTTACTGGCAGAAAAAAAATGTTTTACTATCCAAAGTTAAAACAACAAGGGCAGAAGATTTAATAGATAGAAAGATGAAAAAATGACTGAAGTTCCGCTTTAACCAAGACAAGTCAGCAGCAAAAGGCCTGTACTCCTCCTCCTTGTTCCTCAATTGCTCTTTCCTCCCTCCTTCCCAACATTCTCTTGGTGCAGCAACATCAACATTCAGCCACACCATCTTTAGCAGCATCCTATCCATGGTGGACTGACCCTTCCGAGTTGCTGGAGTGAAAGAAAAAATGTCCCCAATGTCCTGTCAATTTATAGATAGGCAACTCCTATCCTCATATTGATTAGTGGTTCCAAATTAATAATAACTACTGCAGTAGGGAACAGACACAAAAGATACGCTCAGCATCTTTACAAATAACCGTTCTCCTCTATTATGACGCAATTCAGGGGTTTTATACACATGATTACGTAGGTATCACATTGATATTACAATTGTACGTTTATGGTAACAAGGGGCGTATCATAGGCAGGCTTATTCTAATCAGGACTCGAAAGAATGTAAACATGTACTGAAAACCTTATTAGTGCCGTGTGCACAGTGAGGGCAGTGTGCAATACATACAAAATAGAATACAATTATATACAGAACTTACAAATTTCCATTACATCTCCTCTCTTTTGATCAATATTTTGATCACTAACCATACCTGCTATCACCTTTAACCTGGAACCTCCACACGCTTAGGTGGAGATAGTCCTGGCCAAAGAGGCAAAAACTCCAATTAGAAATTAATACTCAAATGATAATTTCAATACCTCTTTGGCCAGGACTACCTCCACCTAAGCGTGTGGAGGTTCCAGGTTAAAGGTGATAGCAGGTATGGTTAGTGATCAAAATATTGATCAAAAGAGAGGAGATGTAATGGAAATTTGTAAGTTCTGTATATAATTGTATTCTATTTTGTATGTATTGCACACTGCCCTCACTGTGCACACGGCACTAATAAGGTTTTCAGTACATGTTTACATTCTTTCGAGTCCTGATTAGAATAAGCCTGCCTATGATACGCCCCTTGTTACCATAAACGTACAATTGTAATATCAATGTGATACCTACGTAATCATGTGTATAAAACCCCTGAATTGCGTCATAATAGAGGAGAACGGTTATTTGGAAAGATGCTGTTTGACTAGTTTGAGACCCCTGTAGTACAGCTTCTATGAAAGGAGGAGGGTGCAGAAAGAAGGGCATTATTGAAGAGTGCCTATGACAGGTTCAGTGACTGTATTAACCCCCTCAAGCACCAGAATATTACAACTGAAGGCTTATGGGGGGGCAGAGGGCAGAATATTTTACATTTTAACTAGGACAGTAGTCACCTGTAGAAGGGACACTTCTCACTTTTGGGAACCAATTGTATAAAATGTAGCACTTCAGAAATAATCTTATACTGTATCCCACCTAAGGCCAGGTTCACACTGAAGTGGGTCCAAGAATGCATATAAATTGCACATAGGCAAAACACACTGCTCCAATCCTTATTGGCACCCCATGCATCTGAAAACCGCACATTTTCAAATGAGTGGGTTGCTGTGCCCACGCAAACTCTCCTACGTGGATCTGTTACAGTATGAAGCTAGCCTAAGTGCCAAACTTACATCCATATGTAGCGCCCACCCCATTTAGTTGGGTGCTAGATAGGTTTGTTTGTAAGTAGTGATAGGTAAATTTGGCCAGGGCCTTACATATTTTTGGTCTGGTTGTTTATTCTGGGAGAGGGGAGTGGTAGAATAGAGGGGGGTGTGGCCACCTACACTCTGTCTCAGAGAGATACCCTCAACCTTTCAGTGGAAATGTTCTGGAAGGGAGGCAGGACTAAGGACTGGAGTGGCAGGCAGCTTATGTGGAGAGCTCTTGACCAATCATTAATTTGTGTTGGCAGGGGCAAGACTCGCATAAAAGCTGGGGGGTCACATGCTTCCTGGAGGAGGAGGAGGAGGAGGAGGAGAGAGGAGAGATGTAGAGCATGGAGCAGGCTTGAAGGACCCCAGTGCTGGATAGCAGGAGCGGGTTTGAAGGCCTGAGGGTTCAGAGACCTCAGTGCTGGATAACCCAAACAGTCACTATGTAGTCCAGAGAAGAAACCAGGTGCCCCAGCCTGGGATGCACTGGACTATGTGCAGGAGAAAGTAGGTGTAAACGGACAGAGGAGAATGGGGTCGACCTTCTGTGGTAATCATGGACTGTCGATGGGAGAAAGCAAAGGGAGTGCAACCCAACAGTGCTTATCCGTACACTCACTATGTGTCCAAGGACCTGACATTGGGCGGATTTGCAAGAGTCAAGGTAGGCGGTAAGGCCTGGGACTTTAAAATCTACAACCCACAGCATTATTCAGAGTGGTGCTGGTCGGTTCATCAAAAGAAAGTACAGGAACCAGAACTAATAGAGGCAACTCATGTCCTCTATTCAACTGTAACGTCCATTCAAGTTCAAGAATAAAGCTTTATAAAACTTCAAGGACTGACTGCTGTTTGTGGAACTTTTGCATGGGGAGGAAGAACGGAACAAGTTAACATAAAGGTAATGAACACATATATATCTCTAAAGTGACACAACACAATAGATGTACCCTGACTTCCACAATAGTACTCTTTGACCCTAGTACAGCAATGTCTAGTAGTGCATCCAATGTACTGTACATAACATAAACCACATTTCTAGTTCTATGGTCAATAAATGGATTGATTGGGAATCCCTCTGCTGAAATGGGTGATATAACTTTAGTTTTATGGTGACATCTGCAATGTCTACATGTTGTAACACCGCACCTGTAAGAACCTTTCACTGACAACCAGGTTTTGCTTTTATTTTTACCAATAACATTTATAAACAGAGAGGGTGAACGAAATCAGCCTAAAGTTGGATCTTTTTAGTAACAAATCTGCAACCTTATTTGTGTACTTCATATAACTGTAGAGCCACGTATATTTCTTCTAATAATACTTTTATATTCTTTTGAATATGTGGTAACAAAGCTAGGTATGTTTCCAGTGTCTTGTACAGTATTTAATTTTGTTATACTGAATTAGGTGTCTACTAGACTTCAACAACGCATTTTTTTAAGTAGTGAATGGCCAATGGTCACTGGGAAAGGATAGCCAAGGCAGAGATTTGCCTCTTTAAGGGTGCTTCAGGCTAAATACTAATCCAGATCGACTGGTGGAATGTCAAGATTTATCCCATGAAGTACCATCCTTAATGGAACTTGTTTTGTTTGCACCAACCAAAGTAAGCTTTCCAGGTGCAATCAGAGCCCATGCAAGAAGTCACTCCTAAGGGGTTCATACACTGGAACTACTATAATGGATCACCACTGTGCAGAATCTGTACAGCATTTTGTGTCTAACTTCACACGTTACACGCTGCGCCGATGAGGGGTACCAAATGCTGAGTCCACAACCAAAAGTGGCATTTCAGTCCAGACTCATGTCCGCCTTCTTAGGGGGTCTGGCCCCAGGGACATGCTTAGGGTACAGATCTGGAGGGTGTGCCATTAGCCCAGATGAGTAGTGCATAGGGTACTTAAAGAGGAGGTCCAGTCTGGGTGAAAAAAATTTAAAGTCATCAGCTACAAATTCTGCAGCTGCTGGGTTTTATTATTAGGGCACTTACATGTCCAGGGAGCCTGCAATGTTGGCACCCCAGCCAATCTTCGGACCGACTCCCGGGTGCTTCCGCTGCCATTCCAGGTAAGGGAAACCGGCAGTGAAGCCTACTGCTCATGCGCAAAGCGTGCTGTGCTTTCTAATTGGCAAAGAGGAGGGGGCCGAACTTCCGGGAGATAGGACCACGGCCCGTCTCCCGAAAAAGTGGATTTAAACCCACTGATCACCCAGATCAATCTAAAAGCACAGATTGAAGCAGAATAGCTAGATAAACATCCTGCATGCATCCTTACCTTTAAAATCCAGCCCCCTCTTGCTGTAGGAGCACAGCAAAACTCGGGAATCTGTGGGCGGGTCCCCCTGCCGGAGCTGGGGATGGAGTCGTGACATCACAAAGCTTGAGAAGAAAGGAGGAGGGATGTGAAGATGGAATCAGAGACACAATCCCTCTGCTCGTGAATGAGAGAAAGAAAACAGATGTCAATTACAGCAGTGGGTATGTAGCGACACTGATTTCTCTAGGTGTCAGTTTTTAGCCTAGTAAAAAAAAAGGCAAGAGGATTGCTCAGAGCTGGATTAAGTCTTCATGGCAAGACTGGGCACAGATGAATTGACACCCTATGCTGTACCAGGCAGAAGTCTTCATTAATAAAACATTTTTTGGGGTTTACATCCACTTTAAATAAGGAGCCCACCCGCAGACTTCTTTAGGTGCACCAAATTTCAAATAGGATTTGCCAAGCCCATGGCAAATGTAACCCAGGTAGATTCACTCAGTCCTCATCTCAACATCTTTAAGACAGTCGGGATTACTTGAAAGTATGGAAGTAAACATCCCCTAATAGGTAACACGGTGAAAATTTGTGCAAATTTGCTTTCAATATTGAGTATAACACCAGAGACCTCCCCTCTGTACCCAATACTAGGGAACCCACTTTTTCCACCGGGAAATGAAGATAGAGCGTTTAAGCATCTATGTAATACAAGTTATACTCAAGTGTCTAGCTACATAGGAGATAGGAAATGGCGGACGATCTCGGAGCTGATGGAAAGAGAGGGAACGTTTAGATTAAAATTTTGGAATGCCCTTCAGATAACTCATTTTTTGAATACTCTCCCTGATCCGGGAGGGTTTATCAGGCCCCTTACTTTATTCGAGAAATACTGTTCAGAGACAGGATTAATGTCACACACTTTATCAGCGAACTACGAATTGATAAATGTAGCAAGGGAAACGGATTCTCTGAAGTGTGTCCATGAATGGGAACGAGAGCTCGGGAAAACTTTTAGTACAACACAATTGCAACATATGCTTAAGTTTACACATGAATCATCTATATGTGCGAAAATACAAGAGACCAATTATAAAATTTTTACGCGATTGTATAGAACACCAGAAAAACTGAAGACTTTTTTTCCCGACTCTGTAGATACTAGGGATGAGCCGAACACCCCCGGGTTCGGTTCGAACCAGAACCTTCGAACGGACCGAAAGTTCGCGCGAATTTTCGAACCCTATACGTTATAATGGACGCGAACGTTCGAAATCAAAAGTGCTAATTACAACGGCCAATATGCATGTTAATGTCATAAAACAGGTTTGGGGACCCGGGTCCTGCCCCAGGGGACATATATCAATGCAAAAAGAACTTTTAAAAACTAACGTTTTTTCGGGAGCAGTCATTTTAATGATGCATAAAGTGAAAAAAAAAAAGTGAAATTTTCCTTTAAATATGGTACCTGGGGGGTGTCTAAAGTATGCCTGTGAAGTGGCATGTGTTTCCCGTGTTTAGAACTGTCCTTGCACAAAATGACATTTGTAAAGGAAAAAAAGAAGCCATTTAAAACCACTTGCGGCTTTAGGTTTGATCTTAAGTAGAATCTGAACAGGTACATTATGAAGTGTAGCTCCATCCCAAAAAAATCTATTTTTAAGCTTTTTGGAGAACATAGGGAGGGGTTATCACCCCTGTAACATTTGCTGTCTTTGCACATGTGTTCAGAACATGTCACCTCACTTTCCGTCCCAATGACAAATGTTTTTGGAAAAGTGGGGTTTTAATTGAAACAAGGATTGGTGATAAAGTATCAGTAGAGAGGAGATACCTTTTTCCCAAATTAAATCTAACAGGATAGAATTTCCCTTCCTAGGGGTAGATTTCCTCTCACTTCCTGTTTTCTCTTTCCATTTGCAAGTAGGAGTCGTTTGTAAGTTGGATGTTTGAAAGTAGGGGCCTGGCGTATATACTCTGCAGAAATTTGCCCTATTAGATGTTGGTGTAGCCACAAGACTGGTGGGCACAGGAATGGGCCCTGCTGTGAGTTAATAGATCAAGATTTGTAATTGCATGCACCTCTTGAACAGGGCAGAAAAATTGGGGGTGGTGGTGGTGGTGGTGGACGGTTTTGCCACAAGACTGTAAGCTCTCACAGTTACTCTTGGTGGGCGCAGGAATGGGCCCTGCTGTGAGTTATTAGATCAAGATTTGTAATTGCAAGCACCTGATGAACAGGGCAGAAAAATTGGGCCTTTGGCGGTGGTGGTGGACGGTGTTGCCACAAGACTGTAGGCCCTCATAGTTACTCTTGGTGGGCGCAGGAATGGGCCCTGCTGTGAGTTATTAGATCAAGATTTGTAATTGCAAGCACCTGATGAACAGGGCAGAAAAATTGGGCCTTTGGCGGTGGTGGTGGACGGTGTTGCCACAAGACTGCAGGCCCTCATAGTTACTCTTGGTGGGCGCAGGAATGGGCCCTGCTGTGAACTATTAGATCAAGATTTGTAATTACCCGCCCCTGTTAAACAGGGGCTGAAAAATTGTGCCTTAGGCACTGGTGCTGGTGCCACAACACTGCAACCCGGCCCTCACAGATACTGTACTTGGAGCACAGCAGTCACACGTGTTGCGAAGCATTTTTTTAAAAAATTGTAAGTACACGCCCCTGTTAAACAGGGGCTGAAAAATTGTGCCTTAGGCACTGGTGCTGGTGCCACAACACTGCAACCCGGCCCTCACAGATACTGTACTTGGAGCACAGCAGTCACACGTGTTGCGAAGCATTTTTTTTAAAAAAATTGTAAGTACACGCCCATGTTAAACAGGGGCTGAAAAATTGTGCCTTAGGCACTGGTGCTGGTGCCACAACACTGCAACCCGGCCCTCACAGATACTGTACTTGGAGCACAGCAGTCACACGTGTTGCGAAGCATTTTTTTTAAAAAATTGTAAGTACACGCCCCTGTTAAACAGGGGCTGAAAAATTGTGCCTTAGGCACTGGTGCTGGTGCCACAACACTGCAACACGGCCCTCACAGAGACTGTACTTGGAGCACAGCAGTCACACGTGTTGCGAAGCATTTTTTTAAAAAATTGTAAGTACACGCCCCTGTTAAACAGGGGCTGAAAAATTGTGCCTTAGGCACTGGTGTGGTGGCATGGATCATTGAGGAGGAGGAAGAGGATAGTCAGTGAACATAAGAGGACAGTCACTCAGCATCAGCATAGGCAGTCTTGAAGGGATGTGACATTAAAAATTATTCGGTTATATCCGCCTCAGGTGCCTGGTAGCTGGTGGTGATCCAAGACTGATTCATTTTGATGAATGTCAGTCGATCAACCGAGGCGGTGGACAGGCGCACCCTATGATCAGTCACAAATCCTCCAGCAGCACTGAATGTGCGTTCGGAAAGAACGCTGGAGGCAGGACAGGCCAGTAGCTCAATTGCATACTGTGCAAGCTCTGGCCAGTGATCCATCCTCAGGACCCAGTAAGCCAGAGGATTTTCGGTGGGAAAGGTGTCCAAGTCTGACCTTGCCCCAAGGTATTCCTGCACCATGTATATCAGACGCTGGCGATGGTTGCTGGAACCGATCATACCTTGGGGCTGCGGACTAAAAAATTGTCTGAACGCATCGGTCAGACGTCCACCTTCCCCACCGCTCCTTCTGCCACTGACCGAAGCCTCAGCAACTCGTCGCCCAGGACCAGGAGTTTGTAGCCTCCCAGTTTCTGGGAACGCGTTGCACAGACCTTTCTGCAAGGCCTCCCTGAGATGTCTCATCCTCTGCTCCCTCTGCGACGGCAAGATAAGGTCCGCAACCTTACCCTTGTACCGCGGATCAAGGAGAGTGGCCAGCCAGTAATGGTCCCTCTCCTTGATCCGAAGAACACGAGGATCCTTCCGCAGGCTTTGCAGGATCAGGGAGGCCATGCAGCGTAGGTTAGCTGAGGCATTCGGTCCGGAGTCTTCTGGGTCACTGAGGATGACATGATCGCCAGCCACCTCCTCCCAGCCACGTACAAGTCCACTGGCTTGTTGGGACTGTACATCATCCCTAAAAGACTGCTGCTGCTGATGCTGAGTGCCAGGCTCCACCTCCATGCTCACACAATCCTCCTCCTCCTCCTCCTCCTCCTCCTCCTCATCCTCTTCCTGTGTGATGGGTGGGACAGAAGGAACACTGTCCGGATAAAGGGGGCCTTGAGAGGCAAGGAAGTCCTCCTCTTCCTGCCTCTGTTCTGCCTCAAGTGCCCTGTCCATTATCCCACGCAGCGTATGCTCCAACAGGTGGACAAGAGGGACAGTGTCACTGATGCATGCACTGTCACTGCTCACCATCCTCGTGGCCTCCTCAAATGGTGAGAGGACAGTGCATGCATCCCTGATCATGCTCCACTGACGTGGGGAAAAAAAACCAAGCTCCCCTGACCCTGTCCTGGTGCCGTAGTCGCAAAGGTACTCATTGATGGCCCTCTGCTGCGTGTGCAGTCGCTGCAGCATGGCCAACGTTGAGTTCCACCTGGTGGGCATGTCAGATATTAGGCGGTTCTTGGGCAGGTTCAGCTCCTTTTGCAGCTCAGTCAGCCGAGCACTGGCATTATAAGATCGGCGGAAATGCACACAGACTTTCCTGGCCTGCCTCAGGACATCCTGTAAGCCTGGGAACCTGCCCAAGAACCGCTGCACCACCAGGTTGAGGACGTGAGCCATGCAGGGCACATGGGTGAGCTGCCCCTGTCGCAGGGCGGAGAGGAGGTTGGTGCCATTGTCAGAAACGACCATTCCTGGCTTAAGCTGACGTGGCGTCAACCACCTCTCGGCCTGCCCCTGCAGAGCTGCCAGAACCTCTGGCCCAGTGTGGCTCCTGTCCCCCAAACACACCAGCGCAAGCACGGCATGGCATCTTTTTGCCTGCGTACTTGCGTAGCCCCTTGTACGCCTACGGAGCACCGCTGGTTCCAAGGACAGAGCACTGGAGGAAGAAGAAGAGGAGGGGGTGGAGGAGAGAGGTGTGTCACAACCAGTAGCAGTAGTCGCGTTTTGGAGGCGTGGTGGCGGAACAACCTCCAACACTACTGCACCTTGTCCTGCATCCCTCCCAGCTGCCAATAGAGTGACCCAATGGGCCGTGAAAGAAAGGTACCGTCCCTGTCCATGCCTGCTGGACCATGAGTCAGCGGTAATATGCACCTTACCGCTGACCGCCCTGTCCAGCGAGGCATGGACATTGCCCTCCACATGCCGGTAGAGAGACGGAATCGCCTTCCGCGAGAAAAAGTGGCGTTTGGGAACCTGCCACTGAGGAACCGCACATTGAACAAACTCACGGAAGGGGGCCGAGTCTACCAACTGAAAAGGCAGCAGTTGAAGTGCTAGCAATTTAGCAAGGCTAGCATTCAACCGCTGGGCATGTGGATGGCTGGGAGTGTACTTCTTTCTACGGTCCAGCAGCTGGGGCAGGGAAATTTGCCTGCTGCATTCGGACGTCGGTGTACTGCAAGTACTTGGTTGTGACACACCGAATTCTACACCTTCAGTCCTCTCAGAGCAGCTTTCAGAGAGGACTGAAGGTGTAGTGGGGATGGAGATCCCAGCTGAGGAGGAGCAAGGAGAGGTCCGCTTAGTTCTTTGGTGTGGGTCTTTTATGTGTGCCTGCCAACGAGCTGCATGGCAGGTCGCCATATGTCTGGTCATGCTTGTCGTGCCCAAGCGGCTGATGTTTTGGCCACGCGAGATACGCTTGAGACAAATATTGCAAATAGCAGTGGTGCGATCTGCTGCACTCGTCTCAAAAAAGGCCCACACCAAAGAACTTTTCTGATAACGTGCAGAGGCAGCGCCCTGCACAGGCGGAGCTCTGCGGTGTTGTACAGTTGCTGTGCTGGCCTCTACCTGGCCTCCAGGGGGCATCCTGCCTCGTTGGACATGTGACGCCGCATCCTCCTCCTCCTCGTCCTCCTCCTCATCCTCTCTCCCTTGAGGCACCCACGTGGAGTCAGTGACCTCATCATCCCCTCCTCTTCACCACTAGAGCAAACCTGGCAGTAAGCTGCAGCTGGTGGAACTGTACTGCCAGATTCCTCAAGCTGGGTATCGTCATCCGAGCCTTCGAATCGTTGGGCATCCTCCTGGAGCATGTACCCAACACTGTGCTCAAAGAGTTCGGGGGACTCCTCAGGAGGACATGGTGGGTCTAGGGAAGGGGTGGCTGATGATGCTCTGTCAGTACCCTGAGCCTGGGTGAGAGAGGATGAGGAGGATGAGGAGGGCTTGGTCATCCATTCTACCAAGCCTTCAGCATGATGCGGCTCCACATGTCCAGCTGCCGAAAACAAAGACGCGCGTGTCCCATGGCCACGTGCTGATGACGATGCACGACCACGTCCACGTCCACGGCCACGTCCACTAGAAACAGAGCCTGCCTGCCCTGTGTTCTTGGCTCTGCACGCTCTGCCTCCCCTTGGCGGTCTTCCAGCCATTGTAGTCGGTAGTCCTGTGGGTGCTGCTGAGAAGAAAATATAGGAGCTCTGTGTGATGCCACTAACACACTAGAAGTCCTATGGGTGCTTCTGCAAAGAAAATAGAGGAGCTCTGTGTGATGCCACTAACACACTAGAAGTCCTGTGGGTGCTTATGCAAAGAAAATAGAGGAGCTCTGTGTGATGCCACTAACACACTAGAAGTCCTGTGGGTGCTTCTGCAAAGAAAATAGAGGAGCTCTGTGTGATGCCACTAACACACTAGAAGTCCTGTGGGTGCTGCTGAGAAGAATATATAGGAGCTCTGTGTGATGCCACTAACACACTAGAAGTCCTATGGGTGCTTCTGCAAAGAAAATAGAGGAGCTCTGTGTGATGCCACTAACACACTAGAAGTCCTGTGGGTGCTTATGCAAAGAAAATAGAGGAGCTCTGTGTGATGCCACTAACACACTAGAAGTCCTGTGGGTGCTTCTGCAAAGAAAATAGAGGAGCTCTGTGTGATGCCACTAACACACTAGAAGTCCTGTGGGTGCTGCTGAGAAGAATATATAGGAGCTCTGTGTGATGCCACTAACACACTAGAAGTCCTATGGGTGCTTCTGCAAAGAAAATAGAGGAGCTCTGTGTGATGCCACTAACACACTAGAAGTCCTATGGGTGCTTCTGCAAAGAAAATAGAGGAGCTCTGTGTGATGCCACTAACACACTAGAAGTCCTGTGGGTGCTTATGCAAAGAAAATAGAGGAGCTCTGTGTGATGCCACTAACACACTAGAAGTCCTATGGGTGCTTCTGCAAAGAAAATAGAGGAGCTCTGTGTGATGCCACTAACACACTAGAAGTCCTGTGGGTGCTTATGCAAAGAAAATAGAGGAGCTCTGTGTGATGCCACTAACACACTAGAAGTCCTGTGGGTGCTTATGCAAAGAAAATAGAGGAGCTCTGTGTGATGCCACTAACACACTAGAAGTCCTGTGGGTGCTTATGCAAAGAAAATAGAGGAGCTCTGTGTGATGCCACTAACACACTAGAAGTCCTGTGGGTGCTTATGCAAAGAAAATATAGGAGCTCTGTGTGATGCCACTAACACACTAGAAGTCCTGTGGGTGCTGCTGAGAAGAATATATAGGAGCTCTGTGTGATGCCACTAACACACTAGAAGTCCTGTGGGTGCTTCTGCAAAGAAAATAGAGGAGCTCTGTGTGATGGGACTAACACACTTCAAGTCCTATAGGTGCTTCTGGGAAAAAATATAGCTCTGTGTGTGTGATGGGACTAACACACTTCAAGTCCTATAGGTGCTTCTGGGAACAAAATATAGCTCTGTGTGTGTGATGGGACTAACACACTTCAAGTCCTATAGGTGCTTCTGGGAACAAAATATAGCTCTGTGTGTGTGATGGGACTAACACACTTCAAGTCCTATAGGTGCTTCTGGGAACAAAATATAGCTCTGTGTGTGTAATGGGACTAACACACTTCAAGTCCTATAGGTGCTTCTGGGAACAAAATATAGCTCTGTGTGTGTGATGGGACTAACACACTTCAAGTCCTATAGGTGCTTCTGGGAACAAAATATAGCTCTGTGTGTGTAATGGGACTAACACACTTCAAGTCCTATAGGTGCTTCTGGGAAGAAAATATAGCTCTGTGTGTGTAATGGGACTAACACACTTCAAGTCCTATAGGTGCTTCTGGGAACAAAATATAGCTCTGTGTGTGTGATGGGACTAACACACTTCAAGTCCTATAGGTTCTTCTGGGAACAAAATATAGCTCTGTGTGTGTGATGGGACTAACACACTTCAAGTCCTATAGGTGCTTCTGGGAACAAAATATAGCTCTGTGTGTGTAATGGGACTAACACACTTCAAGTCCTATAGGTGCTTCTGGGAAGAAAATATAGCTCTGTGTGTGTAATGGGACTAACACACTTCAAGTCCTATAGGTGCTTCTGGGAAGAAAATATAGCTCTGTGTGTGTGATGGGACTAACACACTTCAAGTCCTATAGGTGCTTCTGGGAACAAAATATAGCTCTGTGTGTGTAATGGGACTA
The DNA here is from genome assembly GCA_028564925.1 of Lithobates sylvaticus. Lineage (NCBI taxonomy): Eukaryota > Metazoa > Chordata > Amphibia > Anura > Ranidae > Lithobates > Lithobates sylvaticus. Next base: position 269,412,986 of record CM053030.1, read on the forward strand.
ACACACTTCAAGTCCTATAGGTGCTTCTGGGAAGAAAATATAGCTCTGTGTGTGTAATGGGAATAACACACTTCAAGTCCTATAGGTGCTTCTGGGAAGAAAAATATAGCTCTGTGTGTGTAATGGGACTAACACACTTCAAGTCCTATAGGTGCTTCTGGGAACAAAATATAGCTCTGTGTGTGTGATGGGACTAACACACTTCAAGTCCTATAGGTGCTTCTGGGAACAAAATATAGCTCTGTGTGTGTGATGGGACTAACACACTTCAAGTCCTATAGGTGCTTCTGGGAACAAAATATAGCTCTGTGTGTGTGATGGGACTAACACACTTCAAGTCCTATAGGTGCTTCTGGGAACAAAATATAGCTCTGTGTGTGTAATGGGACTAACACACTTCAAGTCCTATAGGTGCTTCTGGGAAGAAAATATAGCTCTGTGTGTGTAATGGGACTAACACACTTCAAGTCCTATAGGTGCTTCTGGGAACAAAATATAGCTCTGTGTGTGTGATGGGACTAACACACTTCAAGTCCTATAGGTTCTTCTGGGAACAAAATATAGCTCTGTGTGTGTGATGGGACTAACACACTTCAAGTCCTATAGGTGCTTCTGGGAACAAAATATAGCTCTGTGTGTGTAATGGGACTAACACACTTCAAGTCCTATAGGTGCTTCTGGGAAGAAAAATATAGCTCTGTGTGTGTAATGGGACTAACACACTTCAAGTCCTATAGGTGCTTCTGGGAAGAAAATATAGCTCTGTGTGTGTGATGGGACTAACACACTTCAAGTCCTATAGGTGCTTCTGGGAACAAAATATAGCTCTGTGTGTGTGATGGGACTAACACACTTCAAGTCCTATAGGTGCTTCTGGGAACAAAATATAGCTCTGTGTGTGTGATGGGACTAACACACTTCAAGTCCTATAGGTGCTTCTGGGAACAAAATATAGCTCTGTGTGTGTGATGGGACTAACACACTTCAAGTCCTATAGGTGCTTCTGGGAACAAAATATAGCTCTGTGTGTGTGATGGGACTAACACACTTCAAGTCCTATAGGTGCTTCTGGGAACAAAATATAGCTCTGTGTGTGTGATGGGACTAACACACTTCAAGTCCTATAGGTGCTTCTGGGAACAAAATATAGCTCTGTGTGTGTGATGGGACTAACACACTTCAAGTCCTATAGGTGCTTCTGGGAACAAAATATAGCTCTGTGTGTGTAATGGGACTAACACACTTCAAGTCCTATAGGTGCTTCTGGGAAGAAAATATAGCTCTGTGTGTGTAATGGGACTAACACACTTCAAGTCCTATAGGTGCTTCTGGGAACAAAATATAGCTCTGTGTGTGTGATGGGACTAACACACTTCAAGTCCTATAGGTTCTTCTGGGAACAAAATATAGCTCTGTGTGTGTGATGGGACTAACACACTTCAAGTCCTATAGGTGCTTCTGGGAACAAAATATAGCTCTGTGTGTGTAATGGGACTAACACACTTCAAGTCCTATAGGTGCTTCTGGGAAGAAAATATAGCTCTGTGTGTGTAATGGGACTAACACACTTCAAGTCCTATAGGTGCTTCTGGGAAGAAAATATAGCTCTGTGTGTGTGATGGGACTAACACACTTCAAGTCCTATAGGTGCTTCTGGGAACAAAATATAGCTCTGTGTGTGTGTAATGGGACTAACACACTTCAAGTCCTATAGGTGCTTCTGGGAACAAAATATAGCTCTGTGTGTGTAATGGGACTAACACACTTCAAGTCCTATAGGTGCTTCTGGGAAGAAAATATAGCTCTGTGTGTGTAATGGGACTAACACACTTCAAGTCCTATAGGTGCTTCTGGGAAGAAAATATAGCTCTGTGTGTGTAATGGGACTAACACACTTCAAGTCCTATAGGTGCCTCTGGGAACAAAATGAAGGAGCTCTGCCTGCCTGCCACGAACACACTACAAGTCCTATAGGTGCTTCTGGTAACAAAATATAGGAGCTCTGCCTGCCTGCCACGAACACACTACAAGTCCTATAGGTGCTTCTGGTAACAAAATATAGGAGCTCTGCCTGCCTGCCACGAACACACTACAAGTCCTATAGGTGCTTCTGGTAACAAAATATAGGAGCTCTGCCTGCCTGCCACGAACACACTACAAGTCCTATAGGTGCTTATGGTAACAAAATATAGGAGCTCTGCCTGCCTGCCACGAACACACTACAAGTCCTATAGGTGCTTCTGGTAACAAAATATAGGAGCTCTGCCTGCCTGCCACGAGCACACTACAAGCCCCTCTTTCTCAATCAATCTTTGTAACTGAATCTATCTAACTCAATCTCTGTAAGTGAATCTCTCTAACTATCTAAATGCAGCAGAGTGTCACAGAATCTGCCTGCTCAATCTGCGCCGGAACAGCATGTGACCGGCGCAGACGGCGTGGCGGCGTTTTATAGGGGGGGGGGGCGTGTACTACAGCCCCTGAGCTGTAATTGGCTACAGGCGTCCTGCCTGTAGCCAATTATGGCTCTTCGAGTTTCCGGGGCTGTGATTGGCCAAGCCTGCGGGGTCACAGTGCATGCTTGGCCAATCATCAGCCAGCAATGCACTGCGTCGGCCGCGCCGGCCGCAATGCATTGCGGGGCCGCTCGCATCACACGAACGTGATGCGAGCGGCCAAAATAGTTCTGGGCTCGCCGAGCGAGCGAACGCCCGGTGCTCGATGCGAACGTGGGTTCGCATCGAGCACCGGGCCCATCCTTAGTAGATACATGTTGGAGATGCCAGAAAGACACAGGCTCCATGCTACACATTTTTTGGGAATGCCCTAAACTAAAGAATTTTTGGACAGAAGTCAGACGTATCCTCCAAATTTTTACAGATATTGTAGTCCCAGATGACCCGGCGTTCTATCTCCTTCATGCTTCCTATATACCAGAAAAGACCTATAAAGAATCCGTTATTTGTCATCTACTAGATGCCGCTAAGGCATGTATCCCACAGATGTGGAAATCGGAGGTGCCGCCGACGATACAGATGTGGTTGCATAAAGTAAGGGAGATCAGCAAGTTGGAAGATCTGGTCCTCTCTGCACGATATCAAAAAGAAAAGTACATCAAGAGCTGGGCAGCCTGGAATACTTTCATGACCTCGGAGGAAGGACTTAATCTCCTTGCTGGGGAAAATTAATACACCCTCTTTTTGTGTTTGGACCCTCTTGTGAGTGGTGAACGCATTGGGAGGTCATACCCTGGATTGGCTCTACTTCTCCCCTCCCTTCCCCCCCCCCCTTTTTTTTTTTTTTTTTTTTTTGTTGTGTTTTCTTGGGTTTTGTTGTGTTATGTCTTATTTTTGAGTTATTAGATAATGGTATAAAATTGAGGGAGACAAGTCCGAGAATACAGGGAAAAAGTAGATAGGAGACTGGGCTGATTAGTTGCATCTTAGAAGATAACCCAATCTACTAGATGAAAGAAATAAATCATGCGTGTTAATTAAGTGTAAAACTTGATGTTTAAGTTGATTATTATGCTTTTGTATGTGTATTCTCGAAACTGCTCTCTCTAAAATAAATAAAATAATTGAAAAAAAGAAAGTATGGAAGTGAGACAGCCAAAGTGTAACTGTGGCAAGTTATTGGAAAAGCCTACCATACAAGTGCCTTCATAATCATAAACTGCATGCATGTGTATTTAAAGAATATGTCAAGGCAAAATAATAATTATTTTTTCCATCTCTGCATATTTTACCTATGTTTTATTGTTTTAAAACACACTGCAGGTAGACAAGAACAACTAATGAAGTGCCAGAAATATAGAATGCTCCTAGCTTCTGCTTTGACATGACAACAATGGGGGGAGTTCAATAAATAAAACCACAGGTGGCAGGAAAGAAAATGGCTGGATTCCCGCATCAACACAGTCAGTGTTGATGGGGACATTTTTTCCACAGCGCTATTGTGCCTTTCCTGCCGGCTAACACAATTAGTGTTGCCAGCTATAGCCGGTGGCACTAATCATTCGGGAAAAACTCGACAGGCTGGTTGTACACAAGTTGATTGAACGGTTGACTTGTGTACAACCAGAGTGCTCATACATGGATTGGAAATCGTCCGTCCCTGCTGAAGCAGCCAAATTTCAATCCATGTACGACCGGGGCTTTAGCCTTGGAGAAGAAAGGGTGGCATAAGTGGCTAATTAGGCTCTGCTGCATATATGCTGATAGGAAAAAGTAAAGTTAGAAGAGTCATAACATATCAGTGTGTTGTTACTTCAATTAGCAGGTTGCAGGTGACAACATTGTAATCATTAATTACAGCACAGAAAGTGGTGTCACCTTCCAGCTGTAATATCTAGCACAGAAGTATTAATTACAATATTAACTGACAGAACTAAAAATCCTTAGGCAGATAAGACAGTTCATATATGTATAATAATCTAAGGCCTGATTCACACCTATACATTTTTAGTGCTTTTTGCATTTTGCAGGTTTGCACTACAGTCCATTTAACATGGTTTCCTTTGGAACACGTTCTGTAGTGCAAAATTCAAAATGCAAAAAGCACTAAAAATGCATAGGTGTGAATCAAGCCTTAAGGAGCAGTGATAGACTGATAAGGACAACCTCCTGTGAGCTTGTTCCCAGGCTGAAAGAGTATGTAAACCCAACATTTAATATTCCTGATATGTGGCTGCTGTACCATGTACTTTTATGAGAAAGTATCCTGTGCTCTTTGTATTGCTTCCTTTATGTGAAATCTCTGGTGTTCCTGCTAGTCCCCTCGCTTTCCTATTACAAACTGACCACACTAAGCAAGAGAACACACCATGGTTAGTTCACCAGCTCTAATGCAGCTGAAAACAGAAGGAGCAGAGGGACTGTGATCACTTACAAAAAAATAAAAAAAGGGGAAAAAAAAGATATTGTGAATAGGGGAATAACTGCGTTATTCCCTACCTGCACAAAAGTGTTTGAAAAATTAAATAAATAAAATATGTGTAGGTAGGGGCTGCTCGTTGTGAGGTAAATACCTATAATGTGAAAAATTTGGTGATGAACCGCACACCCTTCAAACATATACAATAAAGTGCAAACGTGCAATATACTGGGTGATAATGATGCTCTCCAAATTACTAAACAAACAAAATGCAAGTAAATAAACATTAGAGATAACCACCCAATAAACAGGTGGATGCCAAATATACAATGTCAAAAATATGTGTATAAGTAAAGAAAGTCCAAAATGTCATCAAATAATTCCAATAGTGCAGTTATCTTGTGAATTCCCACAATCAAAGTGACTGTAACATTCCTCCACCAACACCGGTCACTCAGGCTACTCCCCAGATATACATGACCCCCATTATAGAAATCATATACAGTATTAGGGTACAAGATGTTCCCATGATTCGCCACAGAACCGGGCGATGGAGCCTCCAATCGGTCATCAAAAGAAAGGACACCCACCAAATCTCCGGACCCAGGAACAAAAAATGAAAGAGGAGCAATCTCCCATGATGAAGCACTTGGTGTTTTATTTAAAATAGCATTTAAAACCATTTAAACAAGTGTAGAAAAGTTTTAAAAAGAACAGATGGACACAGGGACGCCGTATGCTCTCCACCTGCGTTCCACTGTAGGCGGAAGTAACAGGTCACGCTCGACGACACCAATGCATTTCGCCAGCATGTCTGATGCTTTCAGGGAATCCCTGATGATGTCAGACGTGCTGACAAAATGCGCTGGGTGTGGTCGAGTGTGACAAGTCACTTCCGCCCACCGTGGAACACAAGTGGAGCGCATACAGCATCCCCGCGTCTATCTGTTCTTTTAAACTTTTGTACACTTGTTTAACTACTTCCCACCCGGCCTATACCAGATTGAAGGCTGGCAAGTGGTTTTGTTATTCTGACTGGACGTCATATAACGTCTTTCACGACAACATGCTGGCATGTGCCCGCAGGGGCGAGCAGCGTGACGATCGCTGGCGCAGCATATCAGTTTGACACACCACATCTCCGATCATGGTAAGGAGCCTCTGACAGAGGCTCCTTACCATGTGATCAGCTGTGACCAATCACAGCTTGAACCAGGAAGTGCCAGTAAATGGCTTTCCTCTGTTCGGGCTGACAGGAAGAGCCAATCGACGGCTCTCCCTGTCGGGGGGGGGGGGGTCTGTGCTGATAACTAGCACATTGATTATTATCACAGCACCCATCAGATGTGCCACCAACAATGCCAATCGGTGGCCATCAGCTGCCAATCAGTGCCCCATCAGAAACGCCTGGCAGTGCCCATCAAGTGCCAATTAGTGCCCATAACAGTGCTAATCAGTGCCCACCACAGTGCCAGTGTCCATCACAGTGCCAATCAGTGCCCATCAGTAACACTTGTCAGTACCTCATCATCAGTGCTGCCCATCAGTGCCATCTATTAGTGTGCATCAATGCCACCTGTCAGTGCCGCCTATCAGTGCCCATCCGTGCAGCCTGTCAGTGCCACCTATCAGTGCCCATCAGTGCTGCCTATCAGTGCTCATCAATTCCATATCAGTGCCCATCAATTCTACATATCAGTGCCCATCAGTGCCACCTCATCAGTGCCGCCTCATCAGTGCCCGTCAGTGAAGGAGAAAACAACATTTTATAACAGAACCAAAAAAAAACTAATTTTTTTCAAAAATGTCAGTCTTTTTTAGTTTGTTTAGCAATAAATAACACCAAAAGAAAGCTCTATTTGTGGGACGAAAATGCTAAAAATGTAGTTTGGGTACAGTGTTGTATGCACGCGCAATTGTCATTCAAAGTGCTGAAAGCTGAAAATTGTCCTGGGCAGGAAGGGGGGAAAGTGCCTGGTATTGAAGTAGTTAAGTGGTTTTGAACGCTATTTTAAATAAAACATCAACATCAAAACATCTTTCATTTGGTACTTGCGCATTCCCTGATTCCCATCAGGTCTACATTGGGTGTCCCCATCTGGCAAAAATTGGTTGAATATAGTGATTGCTTATTGCCCATTCTCCACAGCTGGGAGACCTCCAGCTCAGACAGTCTGCTATCTGGTTTTGGCTGCCTGAAAAGGACACTGCTGTTAAATCCTTCACATGAGTCTCGTCCCAGTGGAGAATTTTGATTGCTAATTGGAGTAATGCCAGATTCTTGGTTCCTCCCTGTCGGGTGATATATGATACCGCTGTCTGGTTGTCAAATCAAAAGTTGTCAAATCAAAGTTTGACTCATGCTCCCTGAATCATCCCCTTTAATGCCATCAGGGCCATGTATGCCGCTTGTAGCTCCAGTAGATTGGAGTGTCTGGTTTCCGTCATGCTCCACCTGCCTTGAACCTGCCTGCTGAGGCACTGAGCCCCCCAGCCCGGCTGGCATCCGAGGTTATTACAATCCAGTCTCCCGGGCATAGAGGCATGCCCCACAACAGGGTTTCTGGCAAGGTCCACCAGCTTAGACTGTCGGATTCATCCTGGTATCCAGATATTCTGGTCCAATGACCGACCATCCCATTGTCCCAGGAAGGACATCTGGAAGGCTCTCATATGAAACCTTGCCCAAGGTATCGCTGGGATAGCTGCGGTAAACATCCCCAACATTGTCATGCAGTCTCTTGCCGACAGCGTCAGAGAGTCCATTACCCTGTAGACAAATGCTTTCAGTTTGGCTACCTTGCGATATGGCAGAAGAATCTGACCTGACTGGATGTCGAACACCATGCCTAAATACTCCATCCGTTGGGCAGAAATGAGGTTGCTCTTTTGACTGTTTATTAGCCATCCGAAGTTGGACAGGATCGCTATCACCTTGTCACGCTGTAGCACCAGCTGTTTGCTTGAATGTGCCATTACAAGAATGTCGTCTAAATAATGAAAATTTTTCATTTCTTGCAATCGGATAAATGCTATGGTCGCCAACAGGATCTTGGAGAAAACTCTGGGAGCTGTGTTAGAGCCAAAGGGCAGACATTTGAACTGACAATGTCTTTCCTCTATTGTGAATCTGAGGTATCTTTGATGATGTTTGTAGATTGGGATGTGTAAATAGGCATCTGCCAAAATCGATTGAGCTTAACCAATCTCCTCGTTAAACCACTGATGCTATTGTATATATTGACTCCATCCTGAATCTTTTGGGAATGATGAAAAGATTTAGGGACCTCAGGTCCAACACCGGTCTGAGTTCTCCGGATGCTTTGGGTACTAAGAATATCAGAGAATATACTCTCTTCCCCTGGCACTTCTGTGGCACTGACGTAATTGCTTGTTTCCGAGACAATTCTGAAACGTATTCCTGCAAACACTTGCGTTTCTTCTGATCCTGTGGGTAATGTGTTTGGACAAAGATATCCAGAGTTTTTTTTTGAAATTTTCTCTTGTATCCATGCTTCACTGTCTGTCGGATCCAGCAGTCCTTTTACATTCGTTGTCCAATCCCTCCAGTATCTTTCCAACCTGGAGGGTTTGGACGGATTGACTGTCAAAAAGACTTCTCTGTCTTTTTTGCCACCTGCCCTGCGGTCGATTTCACCTTGAACAGGAAGGAGCTCTGTGTACCCCTACATTGATGTCTGTTGTATTCCTGGCCTGGCCTATATGATCTGGCCTCTTCTGGAATTGAACTGGCCTGACTGGTTGCTGTCTCTTCCTAGAGGTCTGAGGTAATAGGCCTGACTTCCCACCTGTGACCTGTGATCTTACCGTTATATGGAATGTTGCAAAAATGCCTGTTTAGATGCCGCATCTGCGGTCCAATGTCAGAGTCATAACACCCTTTTTGCGGTCACTGCATGTGCCATCAATCTAGCAAGTAATCTTACTAGATCTATGGAAGACTCGGCCAAAAAAACTGCTGTCAGGTTGAGTTCCTCCAGAGAGACAATGACTTTAGCTGTCTCCACACTAGCCCGCAGTGCGGTCTCCACATTCATAACCCAGGCCTTTAGGGCTCTTGAGATCGATGTTAGGGCTGCAACAGCATATATATCTTTTTAAGATCAGCATCTGTCTTTCTATCCATCGGATCTCTAAATGTGGTGGAATCCTCCAGAGGGAGGGAGACATGCCTTGCAAGGCGCTGTAGGGCTGCATCGATCCCTGGCGCCAACTCCCAGAAAGCGATTTTGGATTCTCGCTGTTCTCTCCAGCTTCTCCCATTCGTCCTCCATTAATTCCCGCATTTCCTCCATAAATGGAAAGGAGCGCCCTTCCTCCTTAAATTTGGAAAGAATCTCTTAACCTTCTCTGGAGGTTTAGAGTCCTGATCCCATTCAGTCCGCAGTCTGATGCTTTGTCTGCTGAAAATCCGATCGTGTGTACAGGGCTTAAGGGTGATGTCTTCTGTATCCAGCCGCTGGCTGATACAGGGGAGATCACATAACCAGAAGGAAGCAGCCTGAGAATAGCTTAGTATAAGCATCTTTCCTCTATAGGATAGTGTTAGTATAGCTGTTATGAGGAGGGGAGGGAGCAGTTTTAAGATTAGCTAGAAATATGCTGGAATTCCACTTTCATTCAGAAATTCTCTAAATGTTGTTTTTGATAACATTTGTTGCCCTGAATTCATCTTGATCTCACTTAGTCAAAGTATACTACAATTTGTGAATATTGCTCCCTCTTGTGGCAATTCATTGATATGTTAAGCTGTTTAAATTGGACACTTTAGCATGTGCAGTTTACACAAATAATACTTTTTTTTATAGCAGTACAGCTTGGCCAATCCATGCATCTTATTACAAGAATCCCATGACAGGGCTCCCAAAAATAAGATAGATTTACAGCTACTGCAGCCTTTGACTGGGGCTACATATGAAATTTAAAAAAACTAAATTAGTAAGCAACTGAATTTTTTTTGTGGTTAAATGCCTCCTTAATATTAAAGTGTTAGAGCACTATAGCTAGCTACATTTCACTGAACTAAGGTGCTATAATTAACCCCGTCATGCACTCTTTAGAGTAAGAAGACAATAGGGATATTTTAAATAAAAACGTATTTTCATATTGTAAAGTGAATTTTAACTTTAACTACATTTTTATTTCCCTTGCACATGACTGGGTATTCAAAGGAAACATATATCCACCATATTCACTAAGTTAGACTATCTAAATATTGTCTGCTACCTTAAAGTGATTGTAAAGCTTTGATTATTTAAAAAAAATAACATGTCATACTTACCTTTACTGTGCAGAGTGGCCCAGAACACTGTCTTCTGGGGTCCCTCGGCGACTCTGTCAGCTCCTCCCCACATCAGATAACCCCCTAGGAGAAGCGCTCCGGCACACCCGCATCTTTGGATTTGATTGACAGCAGCGGGAGCCAATGCGGGGACAGCGTGTCCCCGCTGGGTAAAGTTCCAGGGCTCAGGTAATTAAAACAGGGGGGGGGGGCGGTCGCTGCCAAGTGTTTTTTCACCTTAATGCATAGGATGCATTAAGGCAGGGGTCTCCAACCCCTGGGCCACGGCCCACTACCAGGCCGCAGCCTGTTTACAGCTGGGCCTCGAAGTCTGCACTATCTGAGGTGCCGCGGCGGGCGACCATAGAGATCACACCCAGAAATGCCTTTGTTCCAGTCTTCTTTCTGTAAACTCAGCTGCCAATGGAGCCGTTTGAAAAAAAAATAAATACAGTATTCAGAATCGCCGTTCTTGGCGATCTGAATACTTTTAAGTGCAAAGGAGGGATCCTCTTTATCCTGCCATAAAGAGTACCTGTCACCACCTATTACTGTCACAAGGGATGTTTACTTTCCTTGTGACAGCAATAAAAGTGATCAAATTATTTTTTTAAAGTGACAATGTAAAAAAAATTATTGTTTAAAGCGCCCCCGTGAGCTAGCGCTGCAAAGAAAATGCACATGTAAGTCACGCCCGCATATGTAAATGGTGTTCAAATCACACATGTGAGGTATCACCACGATGGTCAGAGCAAGAGCAATAATTCTAGCACTAGACCTCCTCTAACGCTAACCTGGTAACCGTTAATATTTTTTAAAGTGCCGCCTATGGAGATTTTTAGGTGCCGTAGTTTGTCGCCATTCCACGAGTATGCACAATTTCAAAGCATTACATGTTAGGTGTTAGGTATCTATTTACTCAGCATAACATCATCTTTCACATTATACAAAAAAATTGGGCTAAGGTTACTGTTTAGTTTTTTTTTAAATTCATAAATATGTATTTTTTCCCAAAAAATTGCATTTGAAAGACCGCTGCGCAAATATTGTCACATAAAATATTGCAACAATCGCCATTTTATTCTCTAGAATATATATATATATATATATATATATATATATATATATATATATATATATTTTTAGACAATGTTTGGGGGTTCTAAGTAATTTTCTAGCAAAAAAATATGTATTTTAACTGGTAAGCAACAAATGTCAGAAATAGGCTTAGGCATGACAGGGATATATTAAAGGGCTAAGATAGGAGAACCGCAGAATAAGGCCAGGGATATTGCTAAGGATGGATGGAACCCCTTTAAAGGGTTAGGATGTTTTGGTGACTTTTTATGTGACATAGCAACATGGTTACAGAAACTAGGCGGTTACATTTGTGATGTTCCTATTTCTCATTTGTTATTTACTTCCTCATCAGGCTATGCCTCTGTGTGATTACCCACTGTACCAACAAATGGTCTACCAGCTCTGATGAACCCATTATTCTGAGAAAACTAGGAGAGAGCAGAACAGGACACCGTCTCTCTGCGCCAATGTAGCAAGAGTTACCAGGCAATCGGCTGAATGTAACGTGGAGAAGAATGGTGTCAAATAAACAAAAGGAGGGAAATTACATGGACTTTCACTGTATTGTTCATTCAAGCACAAGAGACTCCATTTTGTTCACTCTGTTGAAATGTGTTCTGTAACCTTCACCTAACACACAGACACATTTTCTGCTAGAACCTCTCTCTGTCTCTTCTCCCCCTCCCAAGGTTTGACTTTTGCAATTGTTCTATTCTCTAGCTTTTAATAACATAGTTCTATTTGTTAGTTTTTAACATCTTACACCACACCTTTCTTATGCAAGTATAAAATAACATGCAATAATACATTTTGGCATGAACGGACATTTTAAACATAGTGATTGCATCCTGTGAATCTGTTCTTGCAGTTGCAGTATTAACAACTTCAGCTGCGGAAGGATCGGGATATTGATCTCTGGGATTCCTGATCTCTGGACTTCCTGACCAGGCCATTTTTTGCGATACGGCAATGCATCGCTTAAACTGACAATTGCACGGTCGTGCAACACTGTACCCAAACAAAATTTACATCCTTTTTTTTCCACAAATATAGCTTTCTTTTGGTGGTATTTGATCACCTCTGCGGTTTTTATTTTTTGGTGCTATAAACAAAAAAAGACCAACAATTAAAAAAAAATTAAAAAGCAATAGTTTTTACTTTTTGCTAAAAAATCGCAATAAGCGTATATTGATTGGTTTGCGCAAAAGTTAAAGCGTCTACAAAATAAGGGATAGATTTATGTCATTTTTATTATAATTTTTTTTTTTACTAGTAATGGCGGTGATCTGATTTTTATCGGGACTGCGACATTGCGGCAGACAGATCGGACACTTATGATGCTGTTTTGGGACCATTGACAGTTATACAGCGATCAGAGCTAAAAATAGCCACTGATTACTGTATAAATGTCGCTGGCAGGGAAGGGGTTAACACTAGGGGCAATCAAGGGGTTAAATGCGTGTCCTAGGGAGTGTTTCTAACTGTGGGGGATGGGACTGCCTGGGGGAGGAGACCGATCATTGTTCCTAAGCAGTAGGAACAACAGATCAGTCTCCTCACCCCTGACAGAATGGAGATCTGTCTGTGTACATTGACAGATCTCCATTCTGTCCTTCTCAAGAGCAATCAAGGGTAGCCGGCGGCCATCGTGGCCGCAGGCCACGCAAATTCGCTCCTACGTCCTGCGCGCCCCCTATACAGCTATGGTGATTTGCACAGGAGTGCCATTCTGCCGCCGTCAATCGGCGGCGGGCAGTCGGCAAATGGTTAACTTTTGGTTTTTAGAGTCACAATCATAAATATTCCCATAACAGCATCTTTGGTTCCGATTCAGGTGCAAATTCAGACCTGATTCGCACCTGAATCAGTGAACAGGGACACACCGGACCCCCTGCTGTGAGCCGTGCCCTCAGCATATGTGAACCCAGCCTTAAGCATTGGGTGCTTGTATATACAGTTACATTATTTAACCACTACAGCCCAGGTCAAATTCTGACACTTCACATACAGTATATGTAAAAATATACTTTTTTTGTTAGAAAATTACTTAGAACCCCCTAACATAATATATATATATATATATATATATATATATATATATATATATATATATATATATATTGTAAAGGATCAGCATTAAAGGTAGAGCTTGAAGGACTCCGCCATTCACTGGTTCTTCTTTTTAAGGGCTTTGTTTGCCCATTTTTATTAAAAGAAAGTTCCATAAACACAGATAAGTTTCCCTCGCAGGGGTTTCAGCATTCCTTTCCGTCAGCAACAAAAATGACAGTTAGCCTAGTTGGCTCTCAATTGCAGCACTCTGCTCTGGCCTTACCCTCCAGGCCCTTGTCTGTCTCCTACAGACTTTTCCAGCAAACACCTTGGTGCACCCAGCTAACAGCCTCTTGCTGTACTGGTCCTCAGACTTGGGTCTCTGGCTTTGATTAGTGCACACCTGCACTCTCTGGACTCCTAGAGACCTCCTGTCTTTCTGGGGTGGAGTCCAGAACCATGGTCCTGACTCTACTATCAGGCCAACACACACCTGAACAATCAGTGTGCTGGTGAGTCTCAAATTCCGGACCCAGGACTGGGGATTTTATCCCACCCAGATCTCTAAGAAATCCCCAGGCTCCAGGTCCCAAAGCGGACTTTACTAAATAATGAGGAAACTGAAAATCCAGTTTCCTCTCAAACAAGCAACTACCCTGGAGCCCCTCAACCCATCTGGTTGAGAATTCTGGTCACATGCACTGGTGGGTTACCACCAGTGATGGCACTAATGCCGTTAAAGTAAACGGCGTTACGTAACGCCGTTACTTTAGAGGGTAACGAGTAATCTAACTGATTACTCTTCCCCTCGCGGTAACGCCGTTCCCATTACTGGGGCGGCGTTACCGCAATTACCCGCCGCGATCGCGGAGCCGTCCGCGGCCTCGGCCTTAGGAAAGGCCGCGGCTTCGGCCTAGCTCCGGAGCGGCGGCCGACGGGTGCACCAAGATGGCCGCCGCTCCGGCCTAGCTCCGGAGCGGCGGCCATCTTGGTGCACCCGTCGGCCGTTTACAATGTGATTGCTCCGTCAAATGACGGAGCGATCACTTTGTAAACAAACCGGCGTCAAGATGACGCTGGTCTCCCCTCTGTGTACAGATCTGTACAGTGGAGGGGAGAGATCGGATGGCAGCAGCCATCCCTCCATACCCTGCCACTACTCTGCAACACCCTGCTAACACTGCGCAATACTCTGCAACACCCTGCTAATACTGCGCAATACTCTGCAACACCCTGCCAATACTGCGCAATACTCTGCAACACCCTGCCAATACTGCGCAATACTCTGCAACACCCTGCCAATACTGCGCAATACTCTGCAACACCCTGCCAATACTGCGCAATACTCTGCAACACCCTGCCAATACTGCGCAATACTCTGCAACACCCTGCCAATACTGCGCAATACTCTGCAACACCCTGCCAAAACTGCGCAATACTCTGCAACACCCTGCCAATACTGCGCAATACTCTGCAACACCCTGCCAATACTGCGCAATACTCTGCAACACCCTGCCAATACTGCGCAATACTCTGCAACACCCTGCCAAAACCGCGCAATACTCTGCAACACCCTGCCAATACTGCGCAATACTCTGCAACACCCTGCCAATACTGCGCAATACTCTACAACACCCTGCCAATACTGCGCAATACTCTGCAACACCCTGCCAATACTGCGCAATACTCTGCAACACCCTGCCAGTGCCACTACTGCGCAATATTCTGCAACACCCTGCCAATACTGCGCAATACTCTGCAACACCCTGCCAATACTGCGCAATACTCTGCAACACCCTGCCAATACTGCGCAATACTCTGCAACACCCTGCCAATACTGCGCAATACTCTGCAACACCCTGCCAATACTGCGCAATACTCTGCAACACCCTGCCAATACTGCGCAATACTCTGCAACACCCTGCCATACCCTGCAACACCCCGCCATACCCCGCAACACCTGGCCATACCCCACCACACTCTGCAATACGCGGTAATACCCAGCCATACTCGGCGATACCCAGCCATACTCGGCGATACCCAGCCGTACCCAGCTATACCCAGACAATATTACAGTTGGGGAGATGACGTGGATATTACAGTGGGGGCTTTATGGTGGTGGAATTTTCAAAGGTTTTTGCAAATTCAATTATTATTTGCTGATCCGAAAAATGATCCGATCCGTGACTCTGCAACGATCCGATCCGTGAGTTTGGGGGGGACAGATGTACAGGGGGGGAACAGATATATGTGTGGGGGGGGGACAGACGTGTAGTGGGGTACAGAGGGGGAACAGATATATGTGTGTGGGGGGGGGACATACGTGTAGTGGGGTACAGAGGGGGAACAGATATATGTGTGTGGGGGGGGACAGACGTGTAGTGGGGTACAGAGGGGGAACAGATATATGTGTGTGGGGGGGGGGGGACAGACGTGTAGTGGGGTACAGAGGGGGAACAGATATATGTGTGTGGGGGGGGACAGACGTGTAGTGGGGTACAGAGGGGTAACAGATATATGTGTGTGGGGGGGGACAGACGTGTAGTGGGGTACAGAGGGGGAACAGATATATGTGTTGGGGGGGAAATAGACGTGCAGGGTTCTGTGTGAGTTACTGCCAGTTTAACACCATATAGTTTTGTGCGTTACTGCCAGTTTAACTCCATTTACTTCTGTGTGTGTTACTGTCAGTTTAATTCCATATAGTTTTGTGTGTGTTACTGCCAGTTTAACGACATATAGTGCTGTGTGCGTTACTGCCAGTTTAACGCTATATAGTTTTGTGCATTACTGCCAGTTTAACGCCATGTAGTTCTGTGTACGTTACTGTCAGTTTAACGCCATATAGTTCTGTGTGCGTTACTGCCAGTTTAACGCCATATAGTTTTGTGCGTTACTGCCAGTTTAACGTAATTTACTTCTGTGTGCGTTACTGCCAGTTTAACGCCATATAGTTCTGTGTGCATTACTGCCAGTTTAACGCGATATAGTTTTGTGCGTTACTGCCAGTTTAACGTAATTTACTTCTGTGTGCGTTACTGCCAGTTTAACGCCATATAGCTCTGTGTGCGTTACTGCCAGTTTAACGCCATATAGTTTTGTGCGTTATTGCCAGTTTAACGCCATTTACTTTTGTTGTGTTACTTCCAGTTTAACGTCATATAGTTCTGTGCATCACTGTATGTTTGGGGCATTATATTGCAGTATATTATAGTGTATCCATGGAGTGTGTCTGTGTAGCGTGAGTACTCAAATGAAAGGGCACCAAACACCTCTTTACATTGATTAAAGTGCATCTACGTACAGATTTCAAGATTTCAACTTCTTCTTTACACTTGCTTATAAGCACCGCCCCCTCCCTCCCAATAATGTCTGGGAGGGCAACAAGGAGAGGCAGACGTTCCCTTTGCACTGTAAGGGGGCCAGCAACAAATGTGTCCACAGGCAAAGGTGGACGTGGTGGTCAATCCTCAGGCAGGACATAATTTCCTCTGTTTAGTGAGTTTGCTTGTGCTATCCAGCCACAGCATGCAGAGGAGGTCGTGGACTGGCTTACTAAACCTTCCTCATCCTCTGTCACGCAAGCAGAGACAAGTGTGACGTGAACCACCTCTGGGCCTCTCCCTGCAGAGCTACAAGAATCTCTGCTCCAGTGTGTTTCCTGTCCCCTACATACCAGCTGAAGCACTGCATGGCACCTTTTAGTCTGACTCATTGAATAGCCCTTTGAACGCTTAGTGGGTACTTGAGGTTCATAGGACATTTCAACAGAAAAGGGCATGGAGGTGGAGGAGGGGGTAGAGCTGACACATCTTGCATCATCACCAGCTGTATGGAGACATGGGGGCACAACAAGCTGCAGCACTGAGCCCTGTCCTGCATCCTTCCGAGTTGTAAGCAGAGTTACCCAGTGTGCTGTGAACAAAATATATCGTCCCTGCCCATGCTTGATGGACCATGTGTCAGCAGTAACGTGGGCTTTGCGGCTGACTGCCTTGCCGAATGATGCCACAACATTGCCTTCCATGTGATGGTAGAGAGCTGGAATGGCCTTTACGTGAAAAGAAATAGCGTCTGGGAATCTGCCATTGTGGTACAGCACATTCTGCAAAATCGCAGAAGGTGGCAGAATCCACCAGGCGGAAAGGCAGAAGTTGTAGAGCCAGCAGCATGTGGGTGGCAGTGACTGTATTTTTTTTCTTCTGGAGCAGATGGGGCAGAGAAATTTGCTGGCTATAGTCTACAGCTGGTGGTGTGCTGCTGGAAGATGTGCTGCAAGAACCTTGGACACCCTGCGCTATACCATCATCCCTGTCAGTGGAGGCTGCTGAGAGGTCATGAGGTACAGGCTAAGGTGAGTAAGGAGGAGGAACAGATTTGTGCCCCTTTTGTGTGGCTTTTAGGTGCTCTTGCCAGAGTGGTGGGAGGTTAAATGCCTTGTCAAGCATGGTTGGTGTTTTTGCCATGCTTGATTTGCTTGAGACAAAGTTTGCAAGTAGCAACGGTGGGGTGGGCTGCACATGTACTAAAAAACTCATAGACAGCTGAGCTGTGGGAAGTGGGCCGGGAGATAACCGCTCCACAATGTGATGGAATAGGGTAGCTGCTCTCTCTTTCATGATGGCTGCCTCATCTGGGTTGTGCCTCACCCTCACTTTCCACCTGTGATCTATCTGGCAAGTCGAGTCAGTGACCTCCTTATCATCATCGCCTCCATCCTCATTACCACTGGAGACAACTTGGCAATACGCTGCGGCTGGGGGAAAATGAATGCCCATTTGTGTACCAGTGTTCTCCCCTCTCCGTAGGCTCATGTCCCTGCCTTCCTGAACCTCAGAACCAACATCTGAATCGAGTAATGGCTGTGCATCGTCAAGGGGCAAGTGGCTGACGCTGTGTACAAAAAACTCTGCTGACTCCTCCATGCCTGATGCTTGGCAGGAATATCTGTGGGTAAGGAGGCATGTTTAGCCACTCTGGCAGCTGCAGGGGACTGTGCACCAGTCTCTTGGGTGACGGAGGATGAGGACAGTTTAGTAAGCCAGTCTACCACCTCCTCTGCATGCTGTGGCTGGATAGCACGGGCTACATCACTAAACAGAAGAAACAATGCCCTGCCTATGGACTGACCACGTCCACCTTACAGTGCCATGGGAATGTCTGCCTCTCCTTGCTATGCCCCCAGACATGATGGGGGGTGCTTAATAGCAAAATGTAATAAAGATGTGTAAATGTGTATGTGGATGCACTTTAATTAATGGAAAGTGGTGTTTGGTGCACTTTAACCTCTTGCTTACTGGGCACTTAAACCCCTCTCCTGCCCAGACCAATGTTTAGCTTTACAGTGCTGTCAAACTTTGAATGACAATTGCGCAGTCATGCTACACTGTACTGTACTAAATTAAAATGTTATCATTTTTTTCACACAAGTGGAGCTTTCTTTTGGTGGTATTCAATCATCACTTGGGTTTTTATTTTTTGCTAAACAAAAAAAGACAGAAAAAAAAATAGTTCATAGTTTGTAAGTTTGTAATTTTTCTCCTTCATTGATATTCTCTGATGAGGCTGCACTGATGGGCACTGATGGGCTGCACTGATAGGCACGGATAAGGCGACACTGATAGGCACGGATAAGACGACACTGATAAGATGGCACTGATGGGTCCTGATGGGTGGCATTGATAGATGTCACTGGGCACTGGTAGGTGATACTGATGGGCACTGGTAGGTGACACTGGTAGGTGACACTGGTAGGTGGCACTGATGGGCACTGGTAGGTGGTATTGATAGGCAGCATTTATATTTATAGGTGGCACTGTGGGCACTGATTGGTGACACTGTGAGCACTGATAGGTGACACTGTGGGCACTAATGGGTGGTACTGTGGGCACTGGTAGGTGGCGCTGGTGGGTGGTGCTGGTGGGCACTGTTAGGTGGCACAGGTGGGCACAGAAGCCTCTGCAGAGGCTCTCCATGATTGGGACTGATGTCCCTCTCACAGCCGCCGGTGATCGGCTACCAGCATGAGGAGAAAAAATAGCTGATTACCAGCTCTGTTTACATCACATGATCAGCTGTCATTGGCTGACAGCTGATCACATGGTAAGGGGTGGGGATCGATTCCTTGCTCCGATCTGTGATCAGCTGAGTCTCATAGACTCTCTGATCACAGAGCACACCGTGTGCGCCCGCTTGAGCAAGGGAGGACGTCTATGTACGCCCTCCCGGCAAACTAGGTCCATGCTGCAGCCGGCTATAGCGAGGATGGGAGGTGGTTAATTTGAGTATTCACGACACAGACACACTCCACGGATACACTATAATATACTGCATCACACTTGTAGTAACACACAGAACTATATAGTGTTAAACTTGCAGTAAAGCAATAAAATACACAGCATTAAACTTGCAGTAACGTACAGAACTATATGGCAATAAACTTGCAGTAACGCAATGAAATATACAGCGTTAAACTTGCAGTAACGCACAGAACTATATGGAGATAAACTTGCAGTAACCCAATGAAATATACAGCGTTAAACTCGCAGTAACGCTCAGAACTATATGGAGTTAAACTTGCAGTAACTCAATGAAATATATGGGCTTAAACTTATGGTAATGCAATCAAATATATGGCGGTAAACTTGCAGTAACGCAATGAAATCTGTGGCATTAAACTTGCAGTAACACAATCAAATATACAGTGTTAAACTTGCAGTAACGCACAGAACTATACGGCATTAAACTTCCAGTAACGCACAGAACTATATGGCATTAATCTTTAGCACACCAACTGTCTAATAGCACTTAACAGAGCCCTGTTCTATCTCTCTCCCCACCACTATCACCCTACAAATGGCCGCTATGGAAAGGATACTTTTATAGTGTGGTGCGGGATTAAGAACAATGAGCCATGATTGGATATATAACAACAGCGTTCAATCATGGCTCTGACAGTACTCTGTGCCCTGATTGGGCGAAGCTTTAATTGTTTCAGCCAATCAGGGCTTTCAATGCACTGTGCATTGTGGTCGTTTGGCGGGCCAAACAAATGGTCGAGCGACCCGATAATTCGGTTGTTCGTCTAATGACCGAACAGCCAAAGTTCGGCCCAAACTCATGCTCAGGCCAAACCATTCACCCATCCCTAGTTGAATACTTAACGGGCTCCTTGATCGATTTGTAGAGCCCAGTAAAAGGTGGCGGCAGGAGGGGAGTGGGACCCCCTTCCTCCTCCTGTAAAAGAAAATCCAGCAGCTCTTTAGCCACTCAGATTATTTTTACTTTGTTCAGCAAGAACATATAATCCTTGACGTAATCCAGCGGTACGTCACTGGTTGGCAAGTGTTAAAGTATATTTAAAACCAAAATTTATTTTCCCCAATTTGGTGATTTTTGAGTAAGGGAGAGTTAAAACTGCTGTCATTTTCTTCTTGCCATCTGTATCTTAATAGAGATTTCCCTTTGCTTCCTGTCTTACAGGGTGAGCAGGAAGTAAGAGACTATCTTTCCAATGTGAGGGAAATCCCCTCTTTTTGACAGTTGTTATGAAAAAATTTACTGTATCCCCATTAGAAGATTCCCCCCTATTTCGGTTCTGCTGGCAATTCAAAATTTAGAATTTGCCAAAAACCTTTATTGTTGATGAAGTTGACCAGCAGGAAAATTAGAGAGAATGAGTTTCCCTAACAGGAACATAGGCAGCAATAAAACCAGTGATTTTAAACCTTTAAATCTGAATGGTCAGATAATTGCATAAGATATGCAGTGACTGTCTTACTTTGGATTCCAGTACAAGAGAGACATATGAAGGGTGCCCAGCGCTAACTTCATTAAAAAAGGCTTTTTGCCTGGCTATCTCCTATATCCATCTTCAATACTTTATGAATCACTGACCTGGGACAAGCACATAGACCAGAAAAGTCAGAGTGAAGTATAAACTTATGATCTGCATATTGAACAACAAAAAAGAGAAAGGAATGGGCCTGTGTGAGGCATGTCACTGAATGGATACCTTGTTCATATCATTTATAGAAGTATTTATTGCAAATCACATTGTAAAGAGTGTCAATCTGTGATACATGACTCAAAGTACAAAATAAAATACAACCTAATTTGCGGTATCATAAACAATTGCTCATGGTGAGCCAAACTTGTCTGGGCATCAGTTCGATCCATTCTCGATGGACGTTTCATGGCTCATGCCAATCATCAAGAGTAAAATGCTCTGAAATTAAATCAATGATATCTATAAATATGGGATACTCTTTAAACAGAGAACAATCTCTCAAAATAAAGGTCTATAACTTACAATGCGGCCCAGTGGTGATGCCCAACTTATGTCCATGGGAAGACGGGGACAGGGATGATGATCTCCCCCAGGGCTGAGGTGAGGAAACCCATCCAGACCAGAGACAGCAGACCGGTGAAGATCAGGCGACCATGTTACGACCATGTAAAACTGGTGTATGCTTAACAGTTTTATGAAACGTGCCTCGAGTATACATCGAACTGATGCCCAGACAAGTTTGGCTCACCATGAGCAATTGTTTATGTTCATTGAACTTTTATGAATGGATGAGTGTTTATATGTAATTGTATCACTAATTATGTTTTATTTTATTTTGTATAATAACTATATATTTATACAAGTGTATCATAGTACTTTGTGTCATGTATCATAGATTGACATTCTTTACAATGCGATTTGCAATAAATACTTCTATGAATGATATGAACAAGGTATCCATTCAGTGACATGCCTGAAACAAAGTCCCATTCCTTTCTCTTTTTTGTTGTTCAACATACATTAGGGATGGAGGCCTGCCACTGCTATAATCAGGTTGTGTCAGGTCGCATTAGTATATTTATGATCTGCATACTTATTACTGGTCAGTGACTCAGAAAGTACCAAGGCTACCGATTAACCTAGATGACTAACATTTAAAGATAAAAAAAGTCAGCAATGGCGAGTACTTTCTTAGCATAGGTTCCCATTTAGCTATGCTTTCTATAACAACTGTTTCATATAAGTTTTTTGAATTACAATATGTCGCACAAGCCGGCCTGCAACATGAAAAAGGTTTGTGCTTGTAATGTGACCCACCCTAGTCATTGCAACCATGACAACTCATGCAACCAAGGATACCCACTAATATTACAAACTGAAATCAATATATACAGTGGGTATAGAAATAAATCACCCCCTTTAAAATAATCACATTTTGTTGCTTTGCAGCCTGAAATGAAGACAGACACAGTTTTTGTTTTATCCAGCTGTATTTACTAGTGCAACTTATAACATCCAAATTAAAGATATAACACCAACATGTCAGAAAAAAATATTTCAAAAACAGAATCACTGAGTTGGAAAAAGGATCACCCCCTTATGTCAGTAGTTTGTTGGACCACATTTTTCTTTAATTACAGCCTTTAGTCTGTTGGGATATGTCTGTACTAACTTTGCACATCTAGACTCTTTTTTGCAGAACTGCTCAATTTCAGTTAAATTTGATGGTGACACATTGCTTTTATATCCATTTTTTGGGATCACATTTTATTATCTTAGCATCTGTCTCTTGATGTAAGATTTAAATACATTTTTATCCATTAACCTGCACCATTGGGGCTTTTCCTTTTTCCATTTTTTGCTGTTTATCGGGCCACCGTTGAGGAATTCCATTCTCAGGGTATTATTTGGAGTAAGCTACCTTAACATACTGATGCCATTCTATTGCATGGTTGGTTCCCAGGATCCATCGTTTGGTCCCGTCCGGCCTCTTGCTTTGGAGCGCTAGGAGTTCAGCGCTCAACGCCCATCAGACTCACTGCCATATGGTCCAACATATTTGGTAAGAGTATTTCATCTTTTCCATCTGACTACTGCTCTTGAAGTTTCTAGTTTCCAGATTCATTTGGGTCATACCATTTGATATCCCAGTTATTCATCACTTCCCAAGTGGACATTTCATCACTGTTTGTTTTTGGACTTTGATGTCTAAGTTTTAGATGCACACACTTAGTGCTGTTTACACAGTGAAATAATTTATACATGTATTGCAATCCATTTGCCTACATGCACATTATCACTACTTGTCAATAATTGTATTGTTTGTACTTGTACCAACATTTGGTTTTATCATTATTTTGTTGATCATTGTCACCACTGTTCATCTACAGTGATATTTCATCATCATATTTTTATTAGCGCTACACTAATTATTTGCACTAGAAGAAAAATGGATGGGGCAAAATACCATCAATATCTTGAGGAAAATCTGCTGCCCTCTGCCAGAAAGTTGTCAAGGGAAAGAAGGTTTACCTTCCAACATGACAATGACCCAAAGCACACAGCAAAAATGACGACACATTGGTTGAAGTAGAAAAAGGTGAATTTCCTTGCATGGCCTAGTCAGGGCTCAGATGTAAACCCCATTGAAAGTCAGTGTAATGACTTGAAGACTGCAGTCCACAAATGGTGACTGAACTTGAGCAGTTCTACAAAGAAGAAAGAGCAAATATTGCAAAGTCTAGATGTTTAAAGTTAGTGGAGACATATTCCAATAGACTAAAGGCTGTAAATAAAGCAAAAGGTGATATAACAAAATACTGATATGGGGGGGGGGGGGTGATCCTTTTTCCAACTCAGTGATTTTCTTGTTTTCTTACTAACATGTTGGTGTTCTTTCATTTGGATGTTATAAGTTGCACTAGTAAATAAAGCTGGATAAAACAAAGACCATGGGGGGGGGGGGGGGGGATTTAAGAAAGCCGTGCACCATCAGTAACGCACATTTCCATATTTACGACACGGTGCGCCGGTAACAGAGCTCAAATCCCTCATTTACTATAGCGATCTTGGCGCACCGAGAATGCAATCTGTGCGCCACAATGGACATGGTGCACGGCATCTCCAATTCAATATTAACAGAAGATAGAGGTGCCAATATTATGGGGTGATGTGAAGAAGTTTAGTAACAACTGCCCAAGTAACAAATATTCCCAAAATAGAATGAGAAAGTAAATTTTCAGAGAAAAGCCTGCTGTGCCTGCAAGTACGTTTAGAACTGCGTGAAATCAATGTAAGCACTGAGCATGCGCAAGCGGCTCTTACACTCGTTCACATGAGTTTGCTCACTGCGTGGCCAAAATCTTAGTAAATGTTAAGCAACGTACATGCAATTGCGTGGGTTGAACGGGTGCATCTCTAAACTTGACAACATTTTTTTTACGCTGGTTCACCTTTATGGATTTTTTCAAGGAAATTTGCACACTGGTCATGTTAGCATGTTATGTTGCCAACATGTGACATGCACCTTGCTAAAATTATGTAAAAAGACTCTTGCTCCTCCTAAAAGGGCATTTAACCTTCCCCCTCTAATGCTTATGATTTCCTTGGGCTAGCTTTTGCTTTTAAAGGGGAACTCCAAACCATTCTCCAATGCTTTTGTCTCCCCTTCTAATCCCTTGGATTTTCATGGGCTAACTTTTGCTTTTAAAGGGAAACTCCACACTCCACTCCATTCTCAAAAGGCTGTGAGCTGCCTTCACCAATCCAAACCACATCCTTTTTCAGAGCATACAACAGGGCCAGCTAGGAAAGGGGCAAGAAGAGCGATCGCCCAACCCCCTCCTGAACCATGCAAGGCCACATGCACTCAACATAGCTGGCTGCCTTTGGGGCATGTTGGGCTCAGCCCAATACTAACCACAAAGCACCTTGTACCCACTAGTTTAAAGGGGCTTTCCACATTCTGTAAAGCCCCCTGTCTGCAGTCCCCCACAACCCCAGCCTAGGGTTGTGTGGAAGAGGCCCTTGTCCCCCTGAATATGGGAACAAGGTGGTTGACTTTTGGGGTGCCCGAGCACCTCCTGCCCCCAAGCATCCACCCCCTTTCATGGGCTGGCTTCATGTGTGTTTGGCTAGGGGTTTGTTAGTGTGTGGGAGGGGCACAATATTTTTTTAGTTTGGGGTGGTAAAATAGCAATATTAACAAGTCAGTTTCCATAGACTGCAATGGTATTTTTTGTATAACTTTTGCCCATGTTAGGCTCTTTGTTTGCCCCCCTGGACCAGGGGGTGTTTATCCCATCTGTAATTTTTTAGCATGCTGGATGATGTACTTAATTTTGGACAGGGGGTAGCTTATTTTCTGCTAGCTGCATTTGGGTTGTTCTGGGCATGCTCAGTTACTTTGGTTTTATGCTGTGACTTTTGGTGTGTGAAATGCATTTGGGTTGGTCTGCGCATGCTCAGGGACTTTGTTTTTTTTTTTTTTTGTCTGCGCATGCTCAGGGACTTTGTTTTTTTTTTTTTGTGCTTTTTGTGTGTGAACAGCACTTGGATTGTTCTGGGCATACTCAGAGAGTGTGTTTTTTGGGTTAGTAATTTAAGGACATCCTTAACAGGTATACCAACTTTGAAGTTCTGTCTCTACACTGGGTCAACTTGCATTTTGTGTGTTTCACGGACTGTGCATGTGTTTTCAATTGTCTCATTAGCACACAAACCTATGTTATATAAAGCTTGCAGATAGCATTCTTTACCTTGCCCAGCAAAGAGGCAAGATTGTGTGTGTGGGGCCGGCAAGAGAGTACATTTGTGTGTCCTTATAGAGTTTGTAACACATGTATTTTCTCTTTGTATTTTGTTTATGTCTTTGAAAACAGATGTGTTTTAGAGCAAGTATTTTTTATTTTTGTTTAGTTTTGGGGGGGGGGGATATTTTTTCCTGAAATATTTTTGATAATGTCAATGTGTGTTGTTTGTAGGTTGTAAGTTTCACTTTGATTTAATTGTCTGTGCTATTTTTTCTTTGTATTTGTGAGAATTATGGCTGACTTACAAATAGTTCAATACTGTGCGTTTTAGCCGGACAGAGCTAGGACATGGAAGGTAACGTGAAAATGACACAGAACTGCCTAAAAGGGGGACTACCCAAGTATGAAATTTTTTGGGGGGGGGGGATATTTTTTCCTGATAACATTGACCTGTGGTGTGCCAGGGGTCACGAGGTAAGTATGCCAAAAAGGGGGCAAAATGAGTGATTTTCTGAAACAAACAGTTGCACGAGAAACGTAAGTTGCACGAGACACGTAAGTTGCACGAGACACGTAAGTTGCACGAGACACGTAAGTTGCACGAGACACGTATCAGAAGTGGCACTGACGGGCTGGTTGTACCGAAGTTGACCAAAAGTTTCACTGAGGATGCTTGACTACAGTACGCAGATTATGAAGAAAGGCCTCAATCTGTTTGACCCATAGACGTGATGGGAAACCCGCAGTGGAAGAACATGGAAAAAAAAAAATTACCAGAGAACATAATACCCCTGGTACCTAACAAGTGTAAGGATGTGGGTGCTGACAAGACCAATCAGCGCCGGTATGTGAACCTAATGACCACCCCCCCTACCGTATGCAGTAAGCGAGCCCGAGCAACCTGCCGCGCTAAGACAGGCAATTAAAAACGAACACTCAGGGCTAAGGTACCCACAGGACGTGGTGGGTACAGATAGGTGGAAGGTAACGTGAAAATGACACAGAACTGGGACAGGGACATGAATTGCGAGAGAAACTTGAGAAGACTGAGAACCTCGGAAAGTAACTGCGTGAAAGAACGTGACTGGACAAGAACATGAGTAGCGTGATCAGACTAAGACGTGAGTAGCACACGGACCGAGGCTGCAAAACGAAAACGCAACCTGGAAACATGAGAAACGTAGGAAAAAACATGAAAAACAAAGAAAAAAGGAACACGAGAAACCAGGGAAACGTGAGAAACGTAAGAAACAAACAGTTGCACGAGAAACGTAAGTTGCACGAGACACGTAAGTTGCACGAGACACGTAAGTTGCACGAGAAACGTAAGAAAACATACAGGCGAGAAGATTGTGGGGCGACAATCAATTAAAAACGAAAACCTCAGCCCGTATGGATCTGTAGACGTGACAGATCCTTAATGTGAGCACTAGCTAACGGAAATGCCGCAACGAAAGGCAATGACATGAAAAGGCATATGACATGCCCGTGAACACAACATGGGACATGCAAGAAACCATGAGAACATAAGAAACGTAAGAAAACAACGAGAAACGTAAGAAAACATTGAGACACTTAAGAAAACACGAGAAACCATGAGACACGTAAGAAAGCGTAAGAAAGCCTGAGAAACTAAATGACCCAAAACTTACCTGAGAAATGTAACTCGCATGAGAAACGTAGGAAAAAACATGAAAAACATAAGAAAAAAGGAGACACGTAAGAAACCAGGGAAACACGAGAAACGTAAGAAAACCCGAGAAACGTAAGAAAACACGAGAAACGTAAGAAAACCCGAGAAACGAGAAACGTAAGAAAACACGAGAAACGTAAGAAAACGCGGAAACGTAAGAAAACATGGAAACATGCGAAACGTAACAACCATGGAAAACATGAGAAATGTAAGAAAACATGAGAAACGTAACATCGCATGAGAAACATGAAACGTATGAGAAACGTAAACCGCAAGAACACCAGTACATGACCAAACTTACCTGAGAACCATAAATTGCATGAGAAACCAGAAATTGCATGAGAAACCAGAAATTGCATGAGAAACGTAACATCGCATGAGAAACGTAAATTGCATGAGAAACGTAACATCGCATGAGAAACGTAACATCGCATGAGAAACGTAACACCGCATGAGAAACGTCACATCGCATGAGAAACGCAAACCGCAAGAACACCAGTACCTGACCACACTTACCTGAGAAACATAAAATCGCATGGGCAACATAAAAACGCCTGGGCAACATAAAAACGCATGGGCAACATAAAACGCATGGGCAACATAAAAAACACATGGGAAACGTAACATCGCATGAGAAACGTAACATCGCATGAGAAACGTAACATCGCATGAGAAACGTAAATCGCATGAGAAACATAAATGCCAAACTTACCTGAGAAATGAAGTACAACCACCGGCGCGGGAGGGAGAGGTGACTCCCTCGGAGCCAACGCCGCCGTTAGGCGGCCATGCTCCCCCAAACCCCCCCTTCCCCCGGAACCCAGGGAGAAGCGGGCGGGAGGGGGGAAGCGTCTCCCCCCTGGAGACAGAAAAGCTGATAGGCGGCCATGCTCCCCCAATCCCCCCCCTCCCCCCGGGAACCCGGGGAGAAGCGGGCGGGAGGGAGAGGCAGCTCCCTTGTGGAGCCAGCGCAGCTGTCGGCGGCCATGCCCCCCCCAATCCCCCCCCCCCCAACCCAGGGAGAAGCAGGCGGGAGGGGGAAGCGTCTCCCACGTGGAGACAGCAAAAAAAACTGACAGGCGGCCATGCTCCTCCCCCCCGAACCCAGGGAGACGCGGGCGGGAGGGAGAAGCATCTCCTCCGAGGAGACAGAGGCGGCCGTTTGTCGGGGACAGAGGGGCCGACAGGCGGCCGCAACCCCCCCCTCCCCCGGCGGAACACCGGGAGAAGCGCCCCCCTGCGTGTGGCTAACCTGACCGGCCCCTGAATGGGGAGAATAGCGGCGGAATTATCCAGATGGGGGTCCGCCCGTGGAACCCCCTAAGCCAAGCTATGTCCCGCCCCTGAAGCAGGCGGGAGAAGCGGCCCCCTCATGTAGCCGGCCGATACCCCCCCTCTCCCGGCGGAGCGGAGCAAGGTAATGCTGCCACCAGCAGAGAAAGTAAAGCCGCCGAGCGTCCTGCTCGAATGATCCGAGACCCGGAAGTGACGTCAGCGTCGCCCGCAAATGACGCTGACACGAGAGCCTCCGACCATGAGGGGAGGAGGCGAAGGAGGGCAGGCTTTATGCAGCCTGACTCCTCCTACAAACACAGGCCGACCTGCGGTCAGCCTTTTTCTTAATTTCCTCTGCGAAATGGTCAGACCTCAAAACCATATTCTGTTAGTGTCTCAAATTAACCTACATGTGTTTTTTGCTTCCCTTGCTCTTTTCCAAGTCCTGTTTTGTTGACCAAAAACATTTGTAGCAAATTTTTATGTTTTATGTGTTTTGTTAATAATTTGTTTTTCAGATGCATTCTCAATTTAAGTAATGCATTCCCCCTCCCCCCCAAGCAATTTTCATGCAACAGATTTCCCAGCTGCAGCTTAACTAGGCTGATTGGCATGGCAAAACAAAAAAGGTGTGATTTGTCTAAAAGCTACTTTCCTGGTGCCTTCATGGCAGCATATGCACGGACTGTGCATATGCTGCCATGGATAGGTACCAGGAAAGGAAAATTAGAGAGGTAAGTATTCAATTTTCCATTTTAGCACAGTGGTTCTCAGTCCTCAAGTACCCACACCAGGACATGTTTTTGGAATTTATCTTAGCTAAAATGGCTGTCCAAAATACCAAGCCATTGACTCTGATTTAAAGCACTTGTGCAAGTGAAGGAAAACCTGCAAACATGGCCTGTTGGGGGGGGGGGGGGGGGGGGGGGTACTTGAGGATAGGGTTGAGAATCACTGATTTAGAGCACTGGGCTAAAACCTAGCTCAAGACAATCCTATTCTAATTGTGGGCATTTGAGGAAACCAAGTGAGTGTTAGAATTCCTTAGGGGATTAGTATACTTAATATTTAATTAGTATTCCTTGGGGATACACAGGTCAATCTAACAAGTGTCCCCATTAGGCAAATTGCACTCTAGCACTTTGTTGTGTACACCCCAAATGATTAGGTATTTTGGGGTTTATTAAAGGCAAATCCACTCTGCAATACAAGTGTACTCGCTGTAAATCTGAGGGGAAGCACTGGTGATTTTATCATCCATTCATGTAGAAGCAAAGATGCTGTTTTTTTTTGTTTCCTTGCATGTCCCCCTTGGATCTCCAGCAACTGCACTTCCAAGTGCACTTGTAGTGCAAAGTGGATTTGTTTTTAGTAAATAAATCCAAAAGTCCAAGATACCTAATAATAATTTGGGGTGTACAGAGCAAAATGCTTTTTTATTGAACAAATCAGTATTACAATACAGTCAGGTTTCGACAATCAAATATTGCTTAGTTACAGTATCAATTTGAAATAGCCATACTGTATTTAGCATCCTGCAAATCCATACAAAATATCAATTCTACAATTTCTCAACCGGTGGTGGTAATTCCCAAGTATATCCTCATGTCCGATCCGTGATAACCTTAGGGTGCTCGATCTCTCTCACCTGGGGGGGAGGCCATCAGCCACCCAACCTGAGTATTAAAATGGTTTTTATTTGGTATGGTCGGGTGTAACCCGGTGGGAAGTGGGGGCGGTGACCCCCAACCGGAAAAGGAGGGAATCCATCATTTGTTCCCTCACCTCTCCAGCGCCTCACCCACCCGCATCCACCCATGCAGCCCACACCTTGTCAAATTTAGCCGGGCATTGCCTGCTCTCGTATGTGAGCTTATACAAGGGAAGTACTAAATCAATCGCCTTTTGCCAGGATTTCAGTGTGGGGGGTTCGGCTGACTTCCAGTGGATCATTATCTCCCTCCTGGCATAGAATAGTGAGAAAGTAACACAGAGTTTAGCATACCTGTCTCCCTCAACTTCCCCTAAGTAGCTCAGCAGGAGCACCATTGGTTCCCTTGGTATGAGAGTCCCCAGCAGTTCGCTCAATTTCCCTGCTACTTGCTCCCAGTAGGTTTGGATTTTAGGGCAGGCCCACACCATATGCCAGAATGTGCCTACTTCTGTGTTGCATCTGGGGCATGAGGGGTCCAAGTTCGGGAATATGTTGGCCATCCTATGTGGAGTGTAGTACGCCCTGTGAATAAACTTCATCTGCATAAATCTATCCTTGGCCGCTATCATGGATGGGATAAAGGTTGATATACAGTCCTCCCATTCGTCTTCTCCCAGGGTCGGGATGTTCTCCCTCCATTTGTCGAATGTGCATGTGGGTTTGGTGTCATAGGCTACCGTCAGGTACAGATGGAGGGTGGAGAGGGGTTTTCCCATTACATTGGAAATGAGCAGGTGCTCAATGGAGTCAGACTTGAGTGTCAGTACCTCCGGGAACTGAGCCTTCATGGCATGTCTCAGTTGCCAGAACCTAAATTGTGAGGTGTTGGGAATAGAATATGTGCGCCTCAGTTCCGTGAAGGGCATACGTTTCCTGTCTTAGAAGGTCATGTTTCAGGGTGGTTTTCCCCTACCCAGCCCAAAATGATGGATTCAGGATGTCGTTCAAATGGGGTAGTGTGGGGTTGCCCCATAGGGGAGTGTGTGGGGATTCACAATTTGGCTTGCGATAAACTGCTCTGGCCTCCTTCCATACCCTAAGTGTCATTTTCATAGACACTATCAGGTCGTGTGGAGCCTTGAGCCCCCTAAATGTGAGGTTGCTCAGTGCCGCATAGGACCCTAGTATAGCCGCCTCTAGTCTCACCGCTGGGTTTTGTCTGGGCTGGGAAAACCACCACCTGACCATGACCATGATTGCCGCCCAGTAGTATATGAGGAAGTTGGGCATCGCTAATCCTTCTGCAGAGAGAGGTAGGTACAGTATGCGTTTCGCCACTCTGGGTGGTTTCCCTGCCCACAAAAACGAGGTCATTGTACCTTCAAGGCGCTTGAAAAAGGCCCTGGGGATGTGCAAAGGGGTATTTCGGAAGGAATATAGGAATTACGGGAGATATACCATCTTCAGAAGATTGACTCTACCGACTGGGGTCAGTGGGAGGGTATGCCACGCTGCGCATTTGGCCGTCAGTTGGGACAAGAGAGGCTGGACATTATGTTCTATGAATGTTTCCATTGTGCTAGTGATTTTAACTCCCAAGTACGTGAATTCATCCACCCACTTGAGGGGGGTACCCGTGTCTAGTCTAGGAATGGAGGGGTACAGCGAGAACAGAACCGACTTGGGCCAATTTATACAGATGCCTGAGAATCTCATGAAGTGGTCGAATAGCTCCAGGGCCCTCGCCAGTGACCCAGATGCATCTGCAAGGTAGAGCAGAGTGTCATCTGCATAAAGTGACACCTTTTCCTCTATCACGCCCACTGCTATGCCTTTTACCCTCTCCTCTGCATGTAAGGCTATGGCTACTAGTGCCAGCGCAAATAATCCCAGCGATAGGGGGCACCCTTGGTGCGTGCCCCGTTCCAAGGAAAAACTGTCCGAGAGATAGCCATTTGTGCGGACTCTGGCCCTCGGATTAGCATACAGAATCCGCAGCCATGTCATGAATCTAGGGCCAAATCCAAACCTGGAAAGGACCCCCCCCAGAGGTAGCCCCACTCGACCGAGTCAAAGGCTTTCTCAGCGTCGAGTGAGGCCACCACTTCCGCCGCTTCTGGACGGGCTCTGGCCATGTGTGTAAAGAGTCTCCTAAAATTAATATCCGTGCCCCTCCCTGGCATGAACCCTGTTTGGTCCGGGTGCACCAATGCTAGTATAACCGTGTTCAATCTGTTGGCCACAACTTTGGCCAGCAATTTTCGTCAACATTTATCAATGAGATTGGGCGGTACGAGGAGCACAGAGAGGGGTCCTTCCCAGGCTTAGGCATTACTACCACCACCACTTCACTCAGGGAGCTCGGGAGTTCCTCTGTCTTGTGCGCCTCCCGTAGCATGGTGTATAGTCTGACCACTATGTCCTCAGCATATTGTTTGTAGAATTCAACTGGTATGCCATCAGGGCCAGGGGTCTTGCCAGACGGGAGTGATTTTAGGGCCTTCAACATTCAGTCTTTTGCCCCCTTTGCTGTGCTTTGTGCCCGAGCTCCGGCACCTCATTCAGGTGTCTCAGTGCCCGCACTGTGGGTTGTATGTGCTGTGGACAGCATGGAGGGCTCCGCTAGTGGGTTCCCGGGAGAGTCTCTTAGAAGGATGGGGCCCCCTGTCAGTTATCCCCCCTTACCATCAGACACCGCCGTGTGGCTTCGTCTTGCTCCAGAGCTCCAGGGCCGCCAGGAAAGCCTGTTCGCGCAGCGCCTGCGACCTAGCTACACGAGAGGACCGGGATGCACCGGCATCTGCCAGAGTTTCAGCCTCTCTCCCCTCTGTCTGTGTCCTCCGTATGTCTCAGAGCTCCCTCTGCACGAGCAGGGAGTGCAGGGTGTCTCTGTTCCACTCCTGAGTGTCGGGGCTCGTCAGGAAAGGCTGCGGCCTAGCTGCAAAAGGGGGCCGAGGAGCGCCTGGGGAAGAGCCGTCAGTTTCTGGAATTAGCAGCTTCTTTCCCCGCCTTGTGTCCTCCGTGTTTGCCCGTGCTCCACCCGATCTGCAGGGGTGAACAAAGTGGCTTAAATCAGCCCAGGGTCCGGATCAAAGCGAATATGCAGCGGAGCTCACCTAAGAAGCAGCAGCTCACTTCCTGTTTGGCTATGTGACAGGAAGTGAATACATTTTAAGGAGACAATGGCAGGGGTGCAGACATCCCCAAAAACTGACAAGACTTCTAATCCCTTTGCACTCCATCTATAGATGTAGGTTCTTGTGTCCACCAGCAGAGAGAAGTTGGGTAGATGCCACATTCCCAATTCTGGAGGCATAATAATGGTCTAGCAGAGGGGTCTTCAAACTATGGCCCTCCTGTTCAGGAACTACAATTCCTATCATGCCTGGTCATGTTTGTGAATGTCAGAGTTTTACAATGCCTCATGGGATGTGTAGATCCGCAACAGCTGGAGAGCTGTAGTTTGAAGATTCCTGATCACTCTAGCATGTCTTAAAAAAAGGTGGTTTCTCATGTGCCTTGTATAATGCCCAAGGAATATCGTTCAGAAAATACAAGTGGGTCATGGTACGTCTACATTCCAAATTTGACACTTAAGATGGTCATGCACTATGCAATCTGATTGGCCAATCTCTGAACAACTCGATATTTAGGCAAAATAGGTATTAGGAAGACGCACTTGAACAGTTAACTCAAATTATAGGTAATCAAACAGGCTCTTGCACTAAATCTAAATTATTTAAGATCTAACTGATTTCAGTGGCAGAGGCTGGCAAGCAACTCGTGGAGACTGCGTGTGGCGTCAAAGCAATGAGAGAGGTACACAACGCGTTTCTGAGCGTGCGCAAGGTAAAGTTTACACTTGAAAAAGGAGCGCGCATGCGCCTCACGGACATTGCGCACGCTCAGAAACGCTTTGTGTTCCCTCTCTCATTGCTTTGACGCCACACGCAGTCTCGACGAGTTGCTTGCCAGCCTCTCCTGCAAAAACTCTGCTGGTTTTCCTTTTTTTGGCTTTCCGCGGACTATTGCATATTGATGCTGTAATACTCTTGTAAACCTGGTACTGATACTAACCTCACTACTATGATGACCTGTGCAGAGCTTCTTACCGTATCGACATGCAAGTGCCTATGTTTTTGTGTTGTTTATATTGATTAAACGTTTTTACTTAGAAGCGCTCTCCTTTCTTTTGTTTTTTCTCATTGATCCGAGCTGGCTTCACTTCTGAGAAGGGCAGCCCTTTGTGATCATGTCATATCATCTTTATTTATTTTTCCTTCTACTATCAACATCATCGATCTCAGCTTATCCTATTATTGAACTTTATGAACTGGTGTTTTATCCTAGCCTGGACATTTATTTTATATATTTTCATCAATAAAGTTTTTCTATTTACTGCCATTAAATGTCTTAGCTGTTATTGATTTATTGGCTGTGCCTGACCTTATCAGTACTCTGAGCGCCAGCATCTGTGTGTCCATTTTAAATGTTATGCTGCTTTAGCCATGACGAGTATTATCAAAAACATGTTACATTATGAAAATATTAAAACACAAATAAAATTACTCTTCAGCCATAAAAAAACAAATTATTAACCCTTTCACCATGTGCTCATTACTGAAGATGCCAAGGTCCAATCAGTTAAGAGAAAAACAACAGTTTTGAAATTCCTGCTCCAGAGGGCAGTGTTTATCATTTTATTTTCAAACATTTTGTAGTGTCTTATGTTCTTTGTTGCAGATTTAAATTTGTAACTTCGTAAAAATATGTAAATTCCTGGGAAAAAAAAAAAAAAAGAGAGAACACAATCCCTTTTTTTCCTTTTAAACAGAAACGTTATTCACCCGTAAAACAGATCAAGTAATAAACTTGTAAATCACATGAAGTGGAGTAATGAGGTATAAAGAAATTTCAGGTTAGCTGAAACAAAACTCCATAGCACCAAAGCAAAATTATTCAGAGGCTAAAAACACAATAAGAATGCAGTAAATTTCTGTTATAAAATGCAAACTTTTCAAAAAAGAGGAAGACAAATTTTAACATTTGAAAAACAAAAGGTCTATAACAAGTTTAAAATCCAGGTAAATGGTCCGGTCTCATCATAAAAACGTTCTGTTGCACCAGGTTTAATACACAAACGGTACCAGGATTTTTCGCGATTTGGGATAGTTGTCAAATTTTTCAAGATACCATCTGAAAGACACAAAAACAAGCAAGCTTAAGTAATTAAAAAAAAAAACGACAATTAATAATAAATAGCCACTGGATGATAAACAAAGTACAGCATACAATGGAGAAAGACACACAACAGCTAGCATGGCACTACTCAGCTTGCACCATGAAGAATTTGTCATAGCTTATAAGCGATAAAGAGATTTGTACTTTTTGTTAATTTAAATATTACCGTATTTATCAGCTTATAACACGCACTTTTGTCCCCTTAAAATCAGGGGAAAATCGAGGGTGCGTGTTATACGCCGATCCCCCGCCGTTTCTAACCTCTTGTGACGTTCTCGGCGGCTTTCAGGTATTTTCGGCCACTCTTGGCTATCTTCGGCCGTTCTTGGCTATTTTCAGCCGCACTCGGCGGCTTTCCAAAAGCCGCCGAGTGCGGCCAAAAATAGCCGAGAATGACCGAAGATAGCCGAGAACGGTCCAGTGCGGCCGAAAATACCCGAAAGCCGACAAGAATGGCCGAGAACTACAGAGCACCGCCGAGATACATTGGACATCCGCTCTGTATCTCGGCGGTGCCATTTTTAAACAAAAAGACATTGACAAGGCTGCAAATGACTGACAAGGCTGCAATGGAAGGCTGCAAATGACTGACAAGGCTGCAAATGATACTGACAAGGCTGCACTAATGGGAATTTAATGTAAGTTTTTTTCCTTAAACTTCCCTCCTAAAAGTTTTTTTTTTTTTTTTTTAAATTCCCTCCTAAACTTGGGGTGCATGTTATACGCAGATAAATACGGTACTTCAAATCTAGAGCTCACAGTCTATTGTCTCAACTAAAGCCACATTTGTACAAGAAAACACAGCAGAATGTTACTTTTTGGATGGTGGGAGGAAAGAAGAGCGCCCTTAGGATAGCAATAGAAAAAAATAAAAATAAAAAGAGAGAATATATAATATACACACTCAGGGGCTACTGTATTAGATACACCTGATCACTAATACAAATAGCAAGTCATGTGGCTTCAATTTATTATATACAGAATGCAGACAAAGTTAAGCAGTTCAGTTGTTCTACTAAACAGCAAGGGGTATGATGCAGGATTTGAATGACATTGATGATAGAACAGCTGTTGCCATTGCTGGTGAAAGATGTGGTGGTTGCAGCATCTGAGCCTGGAGACCTTCTGAGGTCTTCAGAGAATCATGCAAAAAACAAATACAAGTGGGCACCAGTTCTGTGTTTATAAGAGAGAGGTCAAAGGTGAATAGTCAGGTTTATTTAAGCACACAGGACGTTCACACCAATTCAGATAACTAATCTGTACATTAATGGTGTGCAAAAGCCCATTAATTCATACACAACACACTAAACCTTGAATAAGGATTCACACCCGTTCACTGCAGTTTGAATACAGTGTGACGGTATCTCATTTTATACACGGTTTTAGGTGTACTCCCATTGACTTCTATTAGACCGTGCATGCGTTTCCATGAAAGTGTATCAAAGTCCTGCATGCTACATCTTTGATGCGCAGTCAGAAAATGCACGGTCTAATAGAAGTCAATGGAAGTACACCTAGAACCAATGGAAAAAATGTGTGTACCATAGCGCTGTACCCAAACAGCAAGCACCACTGTGTACCTGGCCTAAAACACCACACAGCAGCAGGAAACTATGTCAGCTTCTGTGGGCTAAAAAAAAAAAAAGTAAAATTAGGCTAAGCCCAGGTTCACACTACTATGATCACAGACATTGTATGTGATTCGCATCCACACCTGTGGTGCCGATCACATCTGATGTCTGTGAGATGCGAGTTTAGCCATACAGTTAATAGATTTGCAGGAAAAAAAGTGCAGGGAATTTTTTCCCCGCACTGAAATCGGATCGCATGAGTGTTCTCACCTATGCGATCCTGTGCGAGTTCGCACTGCGATCCGTGAACCGATTTGTAATGACACCCACAGCGGTTCACAGAAGGCAGTGTGAACTGTTTGTGGGAGAGGTGCGATGCGGCAACCAGTGCGGTAATCACGCTGGTTCCCACGTTGCATCAGTGTGAACCTAGGCTAAATCAGGAACAGATCACAAACAATGGAGGATTAAAAGACTGAAAACACTGCCAAATGCACAAAATAGGGGATAGATGTATTGCATTTTTTTTTTTTTTTTTACTAGTAATGGCGGCGATCTGCGATTTTTTTTCGTGACTGCGACATTGCGGCGGACACTTCGGACACTTTTGACACATTTTTGGGACCATACACATTTACACAGCGATCGTTGCTATAAAATTGCATTGATTACTGTGTAAATGTGACTGGCAGGGAAGGGGTTAACACTAGGGGGCTCGGAGGGGTTAATGTTTTCCCTAAATGTGTGATTCTAACTGTGGGGGGAGGGGACTCAAGGGGAGGAGACCGATCATGTGTTCCTCCGTGCTGGGATCACATGATCGGTCTCCTGCTTGCTGACAGGACGGGGAGCTGTGTGTTTACACACACAGCTCCACGGTCCCGCACGGTCCCGTTGTTTTAACGGGCAATCGCGGGTGCCCGGCAGACATCGAGGCCCCGGGCACCCGCAGGCGGCCGGGAATGGGAGGACGTCATATGACTATGGCGGGTATTGAAGGGGTTAAAGGAAACAAATTTTAACGAATTCCAACTTTTCAGAACGATTAGATTTCAGATCAGTTTATTGTTTTTTTTATCAGTGTTTATTGTTTTTTGGGTCAGTGGGCAGCGTGATTAACAATGGCTTTACATCGAGGGACACCAATTTTTATCCTTTAATAAAGGAATTGTCAAAAACTTGTCTCTTGTGTTTATTACTTTTTGACACTTTTTTTTGGTGAATTGGTACCTATATAAGAAATGTCAAAAAGCGCAGAGCAGGCATTCAGCGGGAGGCCTCCCAGGAGGCGGAGCATTTTCGATATTTTGGCAGGGTGGGTGGCGTGATTGACTCGTGTTTATTACTTTTTGACACTTTTTGGTGAATGGGTACGGTTACCATGTACCCCATACTCATTCACATAGGGATGGGCCGGATTCACTTGGGGGGCTGGGATCTGGGGGCCCCCCTTGTTAAAGGGGGCTTCCAGATTCCGATAAACCCCCCACCCGCATACCCCCACAACCACAATAGCACACAGAAGATTTTTTTTTTTTTACCTTCATGCATGCATAAAGGTAATAAACCTTTAGCCTTTAGAACCACTTTAAGAACAGTACAAGCCAGGCAAATCTTTTTAACTAATATACATAACATTCTAGAATATAAAGACCTACCCATTGCTGATAGCTTGAACCAAAAGCATTTAAGGCCTGAGGGATTGTCTAAGTTGCAGCAGTAATTGGGAGACATTTAAAGGGCCTGGTGTTGG